>CACVCL010027020.1:0-152500 GCA_902729485.2 Mus minutoides
GCAAATGGATGGATCTGGAGGGTGTCATCCTGAGTGAGGTAACCCAATCACAAAAGAACTCACATAACATGTACTCACTGATATGTGGATACTAGCCCAGAAGCCTAGACTACCCAAGATACAACTTACTAAACACATGAATCTCAAGAAGAATGAAGTTCAAAATGTGGTCTCAGTGCCCCTTCCTAGAATTAAGAACCAAGCACACACTGAAGGAGTTACAGAGATCATGTGTGAAGCTGAATCAAAAGGATGGACTAACCAGTGACGGCGGCTGCCAGGGATCCCTCCCATAATCAGCCACCAAAATAAACACTATAGCATATGCCAGCAAGATAATGCTGAAAGGGACCTGATATAGCTGTCTTGTGGGATGCTATACCAGTGCCTGGTAAACACAGAAGTGGATGCTCACAGTCAGCTATTAGTTGGAACACAGGACTCCCAAGGTAGAAGCTAGAGAAAGTACCCAAGGAGCTGAAGGGGTCTTCAACCCTATAGGTGGAAGAATAACATGAACTAACTAGTTCCCCCTGCGCTCATGTCTCTAGCTGCATATATGGAAGAAGATGGCCAAGTTGGCCATCATTGGGAGGAGAGGCCCCTTGGTCATACAGACTCTATATGCCCCAGTACAGGGGAATGCCAGGGCCATTACGTGGGAGGGGGTGGGTAGGGGAGCAGGGCGGGGACGCGGTAGTGTAAGGGGAAAGAAATTTCTGGATAACATGTGAAATGTAAATGAAGAAAATATCTAATAAAGAGATAAAAAAAAAGACAGGAGCCTTGTATAGCTGTACCCTGACAAGCTCTGCAAGCACCAGACTATTATAGATGTAGACACTCATAGCCAACAATTGGACTGTGCCCATGTACCCCAGTGGAAGAGTTAGGGGAAGCATTAAAGGAGCTAAAAGGGATTGCAACCCCATAGGAAGAACAGCATCAATTAAATGGTGTCCTCAGAACTCTCAGGAACTAAATCACCAATCAAAGATTATACATGGGCTAGTCCATGGCTCCAGCTACATATGTAGTGAGATAACATTTGAAATATAAACAAAATGAATAATAAATAGATAAGGTATTTCTCACTTGTGTTCTTATGAAACTATGACTGATTCCTCTCAATTAGTTGATTTCACAAACAACTCTAAGTTTTCAAATCTCTGTTTGATTATGTACTCTTCCCCGAGAGAATATTAGTTGTTGAGGACACTTAAAATTCATAATTAGTAAAACTGATGATACACACATTTTATAACTTATACTATTTTTATTGAAGATATCTCAAGTTCTTCTCAAAGCAGATTATGGATGAAGTATATGGAAGCATATACATTATTCTACCTGCTATTACATTTATAAATAAATGGTTATAGAATTAGTACAGATACACATTAGTATAAAATATGTATTTGTTTACTCTGTTGGTAACTGGGTAATAACATAGGGAATTTCCTACAATAAAATATCAAAGCACAAAAGACAGCTACACAGCAAGTTATTTCTTTAATTGGCTTTTCTTATATAATATTAATTTGTCAAACTTGTGCCTTACAATTATGTAAATATTTTTGGTCTTCAATGTTGGCAGGAACTGGGTTGACAAAATGAAGACTTTGAGGGAAAAGGGATATATTACAAGCATGCATTACTACAGTTTAATTGGCTCTAACTTGCAGACTTTTTAAGTACCCTGCCATATTAAGCTTTGCCCCTTCCCATGATAGGCAATACTAATAGTAATTACTATATTTTACATATCTACTATCTACTTTCATATATTTTAACAAATTTATCTTTGATCTTAAAAAGATTCATCAGTTAGGGTTTCAGTGCTATAAAGAGATACCATGACCATGGGAACTCTTATAAAGGCACATACTGAATTGTTCCTAGCTTACAGATTCAGAGGTTCAGTTCATTTTCATCATGGCAAAAACATGGCAGCAAGCAGTCAGACATGGTGTTGGAGGAGGAGCAGAAATTTCTTAATCTGAAGGCAGCTAGAAGAGGAGTATTTTCTAGGTAGCTAGGAGGAGTGTCTTAAATCCTAACCCCCACAGTGACACACTTCCTCCAATAAGGCCACATTTACTCTAACAAGGCCTCTTCTCCGAATAGGGCCATATCCTAGGCCAATCATATTCCAACCACCACAAAGATATGACAAACAAGAATAGTAACGATTTAGTACTAATATGGACATCTGTTACTTCCAAAGTATACTGAATACTGTGTTTATTGAGTGTAGGTGAGTGTGGTTATATCACTAACCATTAATAATATTATTACAGTGGTATTACATTATTATAATAACCAATAGTCATCTAGTGATTTTTTTTCAAGTGTATGTATGGATATGTGCCAAGATTTAATGTACAAATTGGTGTCCATGTATATGCATATGCATATGGAAGTGTGCTTTCATATATGTGCATGTGTGTAGAAGCCCAAAGTTAATATTGGGTTTCTTCATTGACTTTATTTTATTTAATTGATGAATGTATTTTAATAAATATACAGCTCACCAATTCTTGTTAATCTAGCTTGCCAGTATCCCTTGTTTTTGTTTTACAAGTCCTGAGTTAAAGTTAGCCAATATGTCTCCACATATATATGCTAAATAATGTGGAAGTTAGTAGCCATATATGAATTAGAATTTTGGACTATAACTAGAACAGTAACTTTCTAAATCCTTTAGCTCTTTATTAAATCATAATATGTTATTTAGTTGATTATGTTTTTTAAGTAACATACAAGCACATATAAAGATATGGTGTAAAGATTCAAAATTTACAATAAAGTATCTACAAGATATAAGGAAATCTAAATAAGAGAATATCAACAATTGATTTGAATATTATTTACAATGTACCCATGAAAATAATGAATATGGAGTAAACATCAAATAGTGTGTAGTATTATTTTACTTATTTTAAGAATAAAGGAAACAAGGCAGAGGGAGCAGGACTGAAGCCCTGAGGCGAGCATAGTGAATGGAAACATGTAAGCTCCCTATTAAGAAGATGGGGCAGGGCCCTCTAGAATGTTCCAAAGTCCTGGGAGGCAAGAAGCACTCAACACTCAAAGGGAGGGACCTTAGATGAAATGCCCAACAGTGCAGAGAGTGAAATTTTACAATCAACCTCCTGTAGAAAGGCAGGGATGAAGTAGAAGGATGGGGTTGCCATCCTTCAGTTAAAAATTCTGACTCAGAATTGTTTCTGTCTAAAACTAGTTCCGGGACAAATATGGAGAAGAGACTGAGGGAAAGGAGTTCCAGTGACTGGCCCAAATTGAGACCCCTGCCAAAGGGAGGCTCCAAGGCCTGACACTATTACTGATGCAATTCAGTGCATAGACAGAAGCCTAGCATGGCTGCCCTCCAAGAGGCCCAGTAAACAGCTGAGTCAGATGCAGATACTTACACTCAACCAATAGACAGAGGCTGAAGACTTCTGGGTTTCAATTAGGGAAAGGTTGGAAGAAGGCAAGGAAGAGGGCATAGGAAGACCAACAATCTAAAATAACCCATACACCCAAAATCTCTCAGATGCTGAGCCACCAACCAGGCAGCATGCATAAGATGGTCCAAGGCTCCCCTACACATAAACAGCAGAGGATTGCCTTGTCTGGCCTCAGTGAGAGAAGATGCACCTAACTCTCAAGAGACTTAAGACCCCAGGGAGTGGAGAGGCTTGGCAGGGTAGGGTGATGGAGATGGAAGGGCATCATCTGGAGACAGGGGAGGAGGAATGAGTGAGGAACTGTAGGAGAAACGAATGAGAGGGGGATAACTACTAGACTGTAAAAAAAAAGTCAATAAAAACAGAAAAAAGAAAAAGAAAAAGGTAAAAATTAAAAATTGTTAAACAGTGATAGTCATAAAAATAGAGCAAGAAAGATAACTAATAGGTAATGTATATAGTCAAATCTAGTTTTTTATTGCTGTGTAATAACTTGTGAGAAATGCAGTATCTTGAAATAGAAATAATATATTGTCCTATTTCATTTTTTATTGATGCTTATTTCCTAGGGATCTTTGCAGCTCCAGAGACATTTAAAACAAAATAGATTTTATGTCCCAATGCAGTAGAAAAGTATCTCTGTGAAAGCATTCAGCCTCAACAACCTCTGGAGCTAGAAATCCCTAAAATCAAAATACATAGAATTGCTTACAAGTCAATGAAGACCCAGTTTTTGACATGAAGGTTTTCTCAAGCTTAAAACATGCAAGAACTATTGATATTAACAATTAAACAAAATTAGGATGAAAATAGTAAACCAATACTATAATTTTCACATTTGCATTCCATTTTTATGCTTAACTAGCAACACACACACACACACACACACACACACACACACACACACATATATATATATATATAAATTTTATATAAAATTTTATATAAAATTTTGTCTGTGTGCACACATGTGCATGTATGTGTATATGCATGTGTGTTTTCTGTGTTATATGTATATAGACTGATGTTCTAGAAAATACTTCATTATGATTAGCTTCAAAAAGTAGATTAAACAAAGAAGAAATTTTTCATCTTTCTAATTTTATTCTTCTTTTTTTCACCAGCAACATTTTGCGGAATAATGGATTCCTGAGTGTTAACTACATAAAATTACTAAATTCAGTATTTTATAAAATTTGTAAGGCCCATTTTTGTATTTTCCCTACAAAGGAACAATTACTCATGTCTGTTGTCAAAGAAATTGTCTTCAGAATTACCAAATTTAAAATGTTTTCATTCTTAAAGTGGTAGGAAAAGAATGGGATCATAAATGTAAACTGTTTTTCTCCTGCTATTTATTTGTATTTGATTAAACATAATTCAAACAACAACAACGTAAAATTGTCAGGGAAAGTTAATTATACTTTTATACAACACCAAGAAATACTATGCATCTTGTTCATTGGGATGATTTTCCTTTCAAACCACAAAGCTTTCAAGGAATAATGATGAAAAATTCTCTGTGCAAGATTTACAAACACACTTTTTAAATTATCCTCATAATGGTTTTAGGAAACATTTGCCTTTTGGCAGTGATATTGGTGAAATATTTTCATAGTACACAATACTTTCTATAATTATTTTTAAAGAATATAGAAATCAATTTTACCTTTTGTGTATAATCAATATTACCATATTTTGTTTCCATGTCACTAAACAATAAATATTTTTGGTTGTATTATCTTTTGAATTTAATAAGGATATTTTAGTGTTCTAAATGTTTATATACACACATATCTGTTGTACATATGTACTAATTTCATGTATACATGTAAATAAATATACATACATAATAGATTATGTTATAATGTTATATAGTCTGTACTTGATAATTTGTTGAGTCTTAATATAATTATTTTAGAAAATATATTGACTTTATCATTTATTAGTTGAGAGTTACCTATAGAAAACAAACTTTTCATCAGAAATTATTTTCCATTTCAATTTGTGCTTTTTCTTGTACATATATTTTCTTTCAAGTACTTGGTTACACTTCTTACATGTGCTGCGTGAAAGATCTCACAGCAACTAATCACCTAAAATGAAGGTTTTATACCTCTGAAGACTGGAAGCCCTCACTTTGATTATAGATACTCATCTCCTTGTTTCTTCACATATAGGCTTTAGTATGAGATGTTAATGTCTTTATGTCTTTACTCATTTGAATAACATTAACCTCGCTATGTTGGTGTAAGCAAGTAGCTACAACAGTACTTAACTGGCTGTGATGATTAACCTTGATTGACACAAAAAGGAAGGGACCATCAACTACGGAATTTTTCTATTAGTTTGTCTTATAGACTGCCTGCTGGGTATTTTCTTGTTGTTGTTGTTGTTGTTGTTGTTGTTGTTGTTGTTGTTGTTGTTGTTAATTAAGTAGAAAGGTCTGGTCCATGGTTAATGAAGTTAACATTTCAATTCTTAAACATGTGGGCGTAAGGAGTGTAAGGACATTTGGACAAGAGTTTATGAGAAAGCTAGCACATACTGTTTCTATGTGGCTTCTGATATAGAGTCTGTTCCATGTTCCTGCCTTGAGTTCATGTCTTACCTTCTCTCCATAATGGACTAGTAAATTTCCCTAATAAATTTCATCCCAAACAGTTTACATTCAAATCAGTCTAAGTTATACAAAGGCTTAGTTCATAAAACACAAAACATTGAGGACTTTTTTACTTTACAGCTTATGAAGTCTGAAATAGTTAATAATGCCCAATTATGGGGTGATTCCAATTAAACTCATTTTTATTTTTGTATTAGAAATCATTTTAAGAAAAAATCTCCAATATCTGTTTGTCACAATGAATTTTATTAGTTATCTAATGCTAGTTACATTAGTTATCACTCCAAACATTTTCTCTTTAACCAGTCCTCAATCTACTTCACAGAATATATATGGACTAAAATGTAAATACAAGGTAAATACATATGATTACAGGTGAAAGTGCACACTTCTGGATCCACTATGATAATTAGTGTAGGTTTTCCTTAAAACCTGAAAGCAAATATACCACATGACCCAGCTTTCCCAAATTAAACATATCCCCAATGAACTCTATTCTTCTATAGAAATATATACACATTCATGTTGACTGCTGCTCTATTCACAGTACCTAGGAAATGGAAAAATAGACTATAAACCCTTCAACTAATTATTGGTAAATTAGCAATAAATATTTGGAACATTTCACAATGGAAATTTATATCACAAAATCTGCATTAGTATGCACTATGTCCTCTGCATTGTTATGATTCTTAGATTGCTGTTTTTGTGAACAGTATCTTGAGTATTCTGTAGGTTTTTACTTTTTGTTGTTGTTTTGTTTAGTTTTTTGGGTTTTTTGTTTGTTTGTTTGTTTTTTCTAGCATCCACTTATTAGTGAGTACATACCATATATGCCCTTTTGGGTCTGAGTTACCACACTCAGGATGATATTGTCTAGTTCCATCCTTTTGCCTGCAAAACTCAGGATGTCCTCATTCTTAGTAGTTGAGTAAAATTTCATTGTGTAAAGGAACCAACTTTTCTGTATCCATTTTTCTGTTGGACATATGGATTGTTTCCATCTTCTGGCTATCACAATAAAGCCTCCATGAGAATAGTGGAATATGTGCCCCTGTGGCATAGGGGGGTGGCATTTTTGGGGTGTATTCCCAAGAGTGACATAGCTGGTCTTCAGGTAGATATATTTCCAATTTTCTGAGGAACTTCCAGATTGATTTCTGGAGTGGTTGTATCAGTTTGCAATCACACAAGGAATGGAGAAGTGTTCCCCTTTCTCCAAATCCTTACCAACATGTGCTGTCACCTGAGCTTTTAGATCTTAGCTATTCCAACTGGTGTAAGGTGGGATCTCAGGGTCATTTCAATTTGCATTTCTTTGATTACCAAGGACTCTGAAAAAAATTTTAGGTGCTTTATGGCCACATCACACCTCAGTCCCTCTTGGGAGGTAGAAGAAAGCAATCACAAGTAGAGAGATATGGAGGGACATGAAGAGAAAGTGGAAAGGAAAGGAAAGGAAAGGAAAGGAAAGGAAAGGAAAGGAAAGGAAAGGAAAGGAAAGGAAAGGAAAGGAAAGGAAAGGAAAGGAAAGGAAAGGAAAGTGGTGGGAGAGGGAAACCTGATCTGGTATTGGGTGTAGGAAAAAAAAAACAAAACACTGAAGCCTTGAGGGCCAGAGAAAGAATGGAAACAGGCAACTTTGGAGATAGGAGGCTGGGGAGACCCTCTAGAATGCACCAGAGACCTGGGAGGTGAGAGGCTCTCAGGACATAAAGGGAAGGACCTTAGATGAAATGCCTGACAGTAGGGAGAGGGAACTTATAGGGCCCACCTCCAGCAGGGAGACAGGGCATCAAATGAGGAAGGGGGTTGCCATCCCACAGTTAAAACTCTGACCCATAATTGTTCCTATCTGAAAGAATTACAGGGATGGAAATGGAGAGGGACCTGTCGAAAAGAAGGTCCAGTGACAGACCCAAAGTGGGATCCAGCTCAAGGAGGGGTTGGGGAGACCCAAGGCCTAATAAAGAGTATTCACAAAAAGGAACCTATCATGACTGTTCTCCAAAAGACCCAACAAGCAACAGCAATTTGCACTCAAACAATGGACAGAAGCAACTGATCCCTGTTGTTGAGTTAGGGAAGGCTGAAAGAAGATGATTTGAAAAATGGCTTCATAGAAATGACAATAATGTTCTCATAAGACAAAATATACCTATAGGAGCCTATAACTGCTCTCAGAGAGGCTCTATTTAGCACCTGTCTGAGACAGCCAAACATTGGATGAAGGCCAGTGATCTCTAAGGAAGAACTAGGGGAAGGACTGTAGACCTCAAGGAGATGGCAGCTCCACAAGAAGACCAAAAGTGTCCACTGACCTGGAACCCTAGGAGTCACTAGACACTGAGTGTCTTAGTCAGGGTTTCTATTCCTGCACAAACATCATGACCAAGAATCACTTGGGGAGGAAAGGGTTTATTCAGCTTACTCTTCCACATTGCTGTTTATCACCAAAGGAAGTCAGGACTGGAACTCAAATAGGTCAGGAGGCAGGAGCTGATGCAGAGGCCATGGAGGGATGTTCTTTACTGGCTTGCTTCCCCTGGCTTGCTCAGCCTGCTCTCTTATAGAACCAAGACTGTCAGCCCAGAGATGGTCCCACCCACAAGGGGCCCTTGATCACTAATTGAGGAAATGCCCCACAGCTGGATCTCATGGAGGCATTTCCTCAACTGAAGCTCCTTTCTCTCTGATAACTCCAGCTTGTGTCAAGTTGACACAAAACTAGCCAATACACTGAGGAACCAACCAAAGAGCATACAGGAGCTGGTCAGTGGCCCCCTGCACATGCCTTAACACAGATGACTGTCTTTTCTGGCCTCAGTGGAAGAGGATGTGAAAGAGTCCGCACTATTATCTCGCCAGCAAGAATGGACAGGGACACCAGGATCCTTCTGCAGCAAGCATTTATGAAGAGGAAGACCCCAGCCCCCAAAAGGCACTGCCTATATACACTCTGAAGCTCAGTGTATGCTTCTTATTGGCTGCTCACTCACCACGCCCCGGGATGGGCTGTGACTCGGTGTACTCTCACCTTCAGCACATGCGCCTTCGACTTGTCTACTGGGGAGAGCATCGGATGTGGCTCTCTACATCTCCCCCTTTTTTGTTTTATATGAGTGAGTGGCACCCAAATAAATTTATGCCCCAGGCCAGGTCATCAAGCCCGTCACTGAGTACTCACGCAACACAAGCCCACTGAGGCCCAGGGTAAGCTGGCATCCCCTGTTGGCGTGGCCCCTGTCTTAGGCGAAAACCTGCCTGAACCCTAATTGTTGGAACCCCAGCACTCATAGCTGATAGGAAGAGAGCATACTCGAAAAGGTAATCATCAGCTTAACTGTAGCAAATCAAATATGAAGCAAGACTCATCTGAATCTGGGCCCATGTAGCCTCGCTCCCTAATGGAATAGCCAGTACCAAATCAGAATGAGCCTGATCAAGCAAACTCCGTCCCGAGGGAGTGGGCAGTGGGCGATCATGAGCAAATGTTCTGAAACGGTCTCCCTTACCCTACCAGGTGCAATGGAGCAAGTCCTCTGGGTGCAAGGGCTAAGAGAGGTCATGAGGGCGACACCCATCCCTGTGCAATGGAGCATGACTCCCAGGGGTGCAAGGGCTGTCAACCCAAGGTGGTCACTGCATCTCAGCGGCAGAGGAACTACCGGGTGGTCCAGAGCATTGAGGCCCTTATTTATTGAGCATAGATAGCCAGATGGCAGGGGAGGCTCCTTGTTCTATGGCAACAAGCGCTTGAGTGATAATGACCTTGTCACGTTTTTCTTGGGCTCTGAGTTTGCAAACCAACCATAACATAAACACTAGTCTGTAGCACAGGCCTACTCCCACCCACTCTTTAAAGAAAGAAAAGGCTGAGGATATCCAGGAAGAGAAGTCCCCAAAGGTAATGGGGTTCAGCCGAGTCCCTATGAGTCGCCCACTCTGCAAGAGAAGCCTTCTGGAGAGTTGTTCTGCCTTCAATGACCAATTCCCTCTGAGACAGTCCGACAGAAGATGGCTTCATCCCATGATTCCATAGGATCATCAATGTCAGCAGAATGAGTAGAACCGGTCATTTGGAGGTCCATCGGGGAATCATCTTCACGTGCCAAGATTCTTAGTGTCAGTCATTCTGGCAACCAAAATGGATTGTCTTCTTCCTGTGGGAAAACACAAACAGCTCCCCTGGATCTTATTAAAATAGGATCCGGGCCTTTCCATTGACCAGTCAAGACATCTTTCCATTTCACCATCTCCTTTGGTCTATCAGGCTCCAGACAATGACCGTCGGCTGACCTTGACTGTCAAGATTTTAAAAATTAAGTGTAAAGAGAGCCATAGAAACGGTTGCCCTTGGCACTGAGGGTAGAGCCTCCTTGACTCCCCCTTTTTGTTTCATTAAATAAGATTTAAGAGTGCGATGGGCCTGTTCTATAATGCCTTGTCCTTGAGGATTATACGGAAGGCCAGTCAGATGAATTATCTCCATCTGAAGGCAGAACTGTCCAAATTTCTGAGAGGTGTAGGCTGGTCCATTATCAGTTTTAAGAATTTTGGGTTTTCCCCAAGCACTCCATGCCTCAAGGCAATGCTGAATAACATGTGCTGCCTTTTCCCCTGGTAAGGGTGTGGCAGAGATAATTCCAGAACATGTATCAATGGAGACATGTAGATATTGAAACCTTCCAAAGGATGGAATATGAGTCACATCCATCTGCCAGATCTGTAATGGACAAATTCCTGGTCGGTTAATTCCCACATGGGGTGTTGGCAAAAACTGACAGCAGTTCTGGCATTGAGTAAAGATGTACCTAGCTTCTTTCCTGGTTATGGCAAATCTGCAACGCAAGGTCTCTGCAGTCACATGAAAGCGCTTATGAAAATCCTTAGCCATGTTTAACTTTGGTTTTAGGGCAGCAGCAATTATTTTTGTGGCTTGGTCTGCTAAGTCATTACCACAGGACATTGGGACAGGTAAACCTGAATGAGCTCTGATATGTGTAATAAAAACAGGAATCTTCTATTAAATAATGCGGATCGAATTCTTTGAAAGACGGTGGCAAGTTTACTGGAGTGTCTAATTAGCCCAGCCAGTTCTAGAACTTTAACTGCATTTACCACATAAAGGGAATCTGAAACAATATTCAAGGGGTCCGGGAAGGTTTCGAGAACCTCTAGGACCACTAAACATTCTACAATCTGAGGTGAGGTTTCACCATATTGTTTGGATGTAACTTCATTATTGACAACATAGCACATATACCTGTTTTTGACCCATCTGTATATACAACAACTCCCTCGGGAAGCGGTTCTGAGGACATAATGCGTGGAAACACAATAGCTTGACTCAAGGAAAATAGTAAAATTGTAAAATAATATAGGATAATGATTATCAATTTGGCCAGAAAAGGAGGTAACTAACACTGCAGTGTTTTGATACACCAGAGTGGGGAGATACTGGGGGGGGGGGTACTACCCCTCTCAGAGAAGAGATGGAGGAGGGACTCTGTGGGGAGAGGAACCAGGAAAAGGGGCAATGTTTAGGATGTATCTAATTAATTAATTAAAAACAAAAAGCAAAACAAACAAACAAACAAACAAAAACTCAGGAAACTCAAAGAAAGCAGGATTTTTTAAACAAATTCATATTTAGATTTAATTTGCTGAACTGTATCAATTAATTTATATTAGGTCTATTAAAGACAAATGATAAGTTAATGACCTCCTTGTGCGCCTTGACTCTTGTAGCTTCCTCCTCTTGTTTTCAAAAGGTGGTAATATTTAGGAGATTCTAGAAACTTGAGAAGGCAAATTCCATGTTGGAAAACAAGTCCCTGTGCCCATGCTTCTGAATATCATCCCTGGTCTGCAAGCCTTCCCTGTTTTGCTTCCTATTCACTCTTGAGTAACAAGCTTCATTTATCCATATTCTCTTCCCATCTTTATAATCTTCCTCCAAGTGCGCTGAGAATCACTGAGACTAAAATCTCTGAAACTGTGAGATAAATCATTGCTCCTTTCCTCTTTTAAACTTGTCTTTGGTGTTTGTCACCAAAATGCAAAATAACAATTGCAAAAACCAACAAACAAAAAACATTCATAGATTTAATGATGATACTTTTGGAAGAAAAAAAAATGTTTTTGAAATCCTCTCAGACTATGTTGAAAGTTCACTAAAAAGTTTGTAGCTTAAGATTTTTGTTAGTATTTGGGAATGGTTGTATAATTTTCAATCCCAGTATCGTATTGTGTGACAGTAGCAGGTACAACTTTGATAAATCAAGTATACATACAGAGATCTAGGCTACAGTGCATTATGATTATAATTTCCTTCCTCTGCCTTTTACCAGATATTCCTTCCTCTCTTTGCATCTTTTTTCACTTCCTTTTTGTCTCACATTAGAAAGCAATCTACTTTCCAGAAGATAATAATATAATAACATAATATAATATAAAACAAAAACTTACATATGCTGGGCAGTGATGGTGTATACCTTTAATCCCATCACTTGGGAGGCAGAGGCAGGCAGATAGTTCGAGGCCAGCCTGGTCTACAGAGTGAGTTCCAGGACAGCCAGGGCTACACAGAGAAACCCTGTCTTGAAAAACAAAAACAAACAACCAAAAAAAATCAATTTTCTCAGAAGAAATATTAATAGCATACATGAAAGTCATATTGAATGTCATCACAATATACTTTGCCAAAATTGAAAATAATTTAAAACTGAAAAGGGTTGAAGTAAATTCTTTGAAGAGCTATTAGTAGAGAAGAGGAAGAATACACTGAATAAAATATAAGAATCAGATAGGCGTGTCTACGTGGGGACCACTAGTAAAACCCTGGCCACACTGTTTGTTAAATTTATTTTGCATGTTAATCTGACATGCCAAGTAGAATTGAATTGTTTACATTATGTGTTATGAAAAATGAATCATGGTTGTATATTATACATTTTTTATTAAAAGAACACTTTATGTAGTAGCAGCAAATACATTCATCCTGACACAGCAGGAGATATGATGCTTCCACACTCTTGAAAAAATATCAAGCAATAATCTCTATTTTGTGTTTTATTTCCTTTTCTGCTTAAGAGAAAAAAGATGGATGTTGTTTAGGGTAGGATATACTTGCAATCTCTACCAAAATAACTCTTGGTAGACAGCGATTCCAGTAGTAAATATCTTTTTATGGATAATTAGTTGATTGAATACTGTGTGAATTAGATGCTTTTTAGTATTCATGGCTAATTTATATTTATGAATATTTTATTAATTTCTGTTTTGTGTGGAATAATGAAATTGTAATAACACAGGACCCAGATACTTAACATTAATAAACTTTTAACAGTAATTTAGTGACACTTATGTGATTAACTGTCACCCAAAGCTTTATTGACAGAGAAATATAATATGCAAAATGCTAATTCTGAAATTCAGGTAAGGAGGCATTTGATTCATTATTATTTTCAAGTAAATTAAATCATAGAGCAATGGAGATATTTCCATCATTTCTAACAATTTATATAGGATCATTAGGTTTTAGAAACCAAGTGTAATCTTCAGAATCAGTACTCTGGTTCTATAATTGGATTTACTTCTATATTTGAGACAGACATATACATTTTTGAGTGCTTTTCATTTGTTAAACTCTAAGACAATGTTTGTATTAAATCTTTCTACACTTTATGCAATGTGTTTTAGTTCTTCTACTGTTTTTGATCATGTTCATTTGACCTACACCTCTTAGATCCATTTCTCATTCCCTAAATTTTTGTCCATAGATCTTTTTTTAAATAGATATTTTGAAAGGTAAATGTCCCCTATACCCTCCCTGTGCTGCTCCCCTACCCACCAACTCCCACTTCTTGGCCCTGGCAGTCCCCTATACTGGGGCATATAATGTTTACAAGACCAAGAGGTCTCTCTTCCCAATTATGGCTTACTAGGCCATCTTCGGCTACATATGCAGCTAGAGACATGAGCTCTGTGTGTACTGGTTAGTTCATATTGTTCAGTCTATAGGGTTGCAGACCTCTTCAGCTCCTTGGGTACTTTCTCTAGCTCCTCCATTGGGGAGCCCTGTGTTCCATCCAATAGATTACTGTGAGCATCCACTTCTGTATTTGCCAGGCACTGGCATAGCCTCACAAGAGAGAGCTGTATCTGGGTCCTGTCAGGAAAATCTTGCTGGCTTATGTAATAGTGTCTGTGTTTGGTGGCTAATTATGGAATGGATTTCTGGTTGGGGCAGTCTCTGGATGGTCCATCCTTTGGTCTCAGCTCCAAACTTTGTCTCTGTAACACCTTCCATCTTGTGTCCCGGCTCCCTCAGAGTTCTTTTCAAGACCAACTTGTGATGCTTAAATATTCTTAAACTATTTAAGTTAAATAAATGATACAGTAATTTATCTAAATTGTCAAACACAATGGACTAGATGTTGTAATAATTATGTTCAATATATGTCTAAGAGAAATGAGCCTTTTTAAATAAACAAAAATATGGAAATGTTGTTGACTTCATCCAATGCTGCTTGTATTATGTTCATCTAATCCCCAAAGTTGTCTAAGAATGTACATGTTTACATGTAAGAAACTGAGGGAACATTGACCTCAGTTTCCACAAAGACAAAGAGTTCAGTTAATTTATTAATTACTTTTCTGTTGCTATGAATAAAATACCATGACCAAAAAATGACTTACAAAAAAATTTCTTTTGGCTTATAGTTCCAAAGGGGCTGTCCATGACAGCAAGAGAGGCACAGAATCAGCCACTAGAACAGGAAGTTGGAGGATGATATCATCAAGTTAAAATCAAAACATATTTCAGTTATAGAATAATAAGCTCTTTAAGTTAAGATCAATTGTCAAATATGATGGACTAGATGTTGTTATGATGACGTTCAATGTATGGCTTAGAGAAAAGAGCTGTTTTAAATGAACAAAAATGTGAAAATGTTGATTTCATCCAGTGCTGCTTGTAATATGCTCATCTGGTCTCCAAACTTGCACAAGAATCTATATGTCTGCATGTAAGAAACTGAGGGAAACTTGCCTCCAGTTGGTTTTGATTGGTAAATATAATTGCTGGATGCCAATGGTTTGGCAGGGTGACAGAGGTGAGTATTTTAAGAGTTCTTGGCAAGGGATCTAGGAAGATTGAGAGAAATAGCCACCATGATGTGTAAGGAAGTGAAACACCAGGCCTGAGAGGTGCAGAAGACAGAGAAACAATAGTCCTGTAGTTCTGAAGAATATATGTTAGAATGTAGCAAAGGGGGCTACAAGTCTTGGTCTGGGATAGCAAAAATGGTATATAGATTTTTATAAGTATTATAAGTATTATTATCATGAATATTGGAGGAGGGTGCATCATCCACATGGAGGTTAGGAAGTTTCCCAGCCATTGAGCTGTTCATGGCATGTCTATAGAGTATGTATAAGTCTGTGGGTGTGTGGGGGGAGGGAGGGGGTGGATAGGTGTGTCTTTCATTCAGGAACCTAGAACATTGAGGCAGGTAGCAAGAAATGTGTGACACTGCAGCCTCCCGGATCAATTTGAGTAGTGTTAATTGGGAACAGCTAAAGTCCTGAGTTCTATAAGTAAGAAGGATAAGCAAGTCATACAAGCAAGCCAGTGATTTAACACTCCCTTTGGCATCTGCATTAGCTCCTAATGCAGGGTTCTATCCTGTTTGACTGCCTGCTCTCATTGCTTTGATGATGAACTAATAAATGAAATTATGAGTGAAATAAACCATTTCTTCCCCCCAAGTTTCTTTTGTTCATAATTTCTCATCACATCAATAGTAACACTAAGATAAATTGGTATCAGGTATTTCTGTAGTTAACCTACTACTTGGTTTCAAGAAAGACTGTGGAAGGACTTAGGAAGTTTGGCCTAGAAAAGCTTTGAATATTGTACTGGCTGATTTTGTGTGTCAACTTGACACAAGTTGGAGTTATCACAGAGAAAGGAGCTTCAGTTGGGGAAGTGCCTCCATGAGATCCAGTTGTAAGGCATTTTCTCAATTAGTGATCAAGGAGGAAGGGCTCCTTGTGGGTGGGACCATCCCTGGGCTGGTAGTCTTGGGTTCTATAAGAGAACAGCCTAAGCTAGCCAGGGGAAGCAAGCCAGTAAGTTACATCTCTCCATGGCCTCTGCATCAGCTCCTGCTTCCTGCCCTACTTGAGTTCCAGTCCTGCCTTCCTTGGTGATGAATAGCAGTATGGAAGTGTAAGCTGAATAAACCCTTTCATCCCCAACTTGCTTCTTGGTCATGATGTTTTGTCCAGGAATAGAAACCCTAAGACAAGTATTCAAAACTAATGGGCTCTTCTTTAGGAGTTTGGAAGATAAGACTGGTAAGAGTAGTTTAAAAATGGAGGCTGGGCTTGTAATGTTTCAGAGGGAAGCAACTCTAGTGGATCTTATATATTAAAAAAATAATAGTAAGATCCCAGAACTACTAAATTAAAACTTTCTTACTGTAACATAACATATAGGGAAATATGGACAAAAGGAAGTGTGTATAATTCACATCTTGTCACAGTTCAACTTAAATAAATAAATACCATCTAGGTAATAATATGGAATACTTTAGATACTTTATTTTTCTTTTCATTCTTCCCTTCAAATTACACTTATATCTTCAATAACATTCTTTGTAGACCATTATTTTCACTTTGATGCAATGTAAACTTAAAAATGAAGATTTATATGAGCCACAGGATTCATTGTATTTATAACAATTTCTAAACATGTTTCTTGGAATCTAATGATCATGTAATTACCTAAAATGTTTAGTAAGTGGCATCACCTATATAAAATCATAAAGCTATCACAATTGAATAATGCATATTGGCAAGATGCCTAAATTTTCCCTCTGCGATTTTGAAGTGCTTCCTACTCATACCTTCCCAGATTGCCTCCACCCAACATAGAGCCAAACTGTTATCAGTTTGTTGTTATTATCAATATTTCAACTATTGACAAGGTCTGATTTCTATAACTTTACTATAAAATACAGTAAACTTTATATTTATTAATGATGGCTATGCATATACACATCCATGAAATTCTGAATGTCAGCTCATGAGAGAGATCTCATTAGGAGTAAGTGAGGAGAAAATGAAGTTCAGAGATACAAAAATAGAATTTTACTGAGTGTCATATTGTTTGATTAGATAGATTTATTTTTTTCCATGAAGAATAATGGCAACTCTATAACAAATTTAAACTTTTAAGATTTATTCTCTTTTTTCATTTATTTTTTAATTATGTGACTCTGGATGAATCAAGGACAAGGCATGTGAGTTTGTGGAGAGACAGTCCTAGAAGACAGCACATTTGATCTCCAAGGAGGAGAAGTAATAAAGTTTTTGTTTGTTTGTTTGTTTGTTTGTTTGTTTTTGAGAAGGGTTTATTTAGGGCTTATAGTTTCAGAGAGTAAGTTTTAAGGTATACATAGTATATTCTGGAGACTCAAACAGGGTTTTCTGCAAAAGCATTATGAATGCTCAATAAGTCCTTACAAAAAGGGTATGCATCCTGTCTTATTTAGGATTTTACTCTGTGAAAATATACTATGACCAAGGCAACTCTTATAAAGACATTTAATTGGGGCTGGCTTACACATTCAGAGGTTCCTAGGTTCAGCCCATTATCATCAAAGCAGGAGTATGGCAGCAATCCAGAAGCCATGGTATAGGAGGAACAGAGAGTTCCCCATAAGACTGACTTCTAGGCAGCTGGAATAAGGATCTCAAAGCCCATACCCACAGTGGCACACCAAATCCAAAAAGGCTTCACCTCCTAATAGGGACATTCCCAGTGTCAAATATATGCAAGCCATCTTATTATAATCCCTGGATCCCATAAACTTGTTGAAACATTTGAGTCGGGGGGGGACATTCCTGCCCATAGTATAATAAAAAAATAGATTCAGTCCAACTTCCAAAGCCCCTATAGTCTATCAGAGTATCAACAATGTTAAAAGTCAAAAGTTCAAGATGTTTTCTGAGATTCAGCCAATTTCTGAACTGTAATCCCCAAAGCAAGACAGGAAATCAGCTTGGTAATCTCCAAGCTCTTCCTCTCCATGTCTGATGCCAAAGTAGTCTTCAACTCCATTTTTCTTTGTTGACTGCAATAAATTTCTTTCTCCTGAGCTGGTTCCACTCCCTGTTAGCAGCTTTCCTCAGCAGATAGCCCATGTCTCTGACATCTTGAACATCTTGGGGTCTCCAAGGCAACTTCAATGTTACAGCTTCTTATTTCAATATCTGGAATCTGCACATGATCTTTCTTCTGGGATCCTCCAAAAAGCTGGCATCACTTCTCCATCTCTGCCTTCTGTAGCACTCTAAGCTCAGGTTGCTCCATCCCACTACTGCTGCTGCTCTTGGTGGTAATCTCATTATACAGGCACCTTCAAAACACTGAGGTCTCCTAGTACAATTAGTATTCACTAATAGCCTCTTGTAGGCTCTCTTTATGGTGACAAACCTCAATTCCTTTACATGACCATTTCAGTCCTGGGTCTGAACTGGGGCTGCACCTTAAACAATGGCATCCAGTGTCGTCTCACAGTACAGAGATTTAGCTATTCTTCATGATGCTTTCATGCCTTCAAAACCAGTACCACTTCAGTGACTCTTACATATTATCTAGTATAGCTGAAGCATGAGGTAAAACCTTGGCTATCTCTGGAACACAGCTTCCCTGTGCTCCCTGAAAACGCTTCCAGAAGATTTTACCTCTTTTTATTCATCACTAACTAATTTCTCAGTGCCATAAAATCAGCATCAATTGTCTTAATAGCCCCTTTTATTCTTGACTCTAAAGTCAGAGACACATGGGCAAAGATACCAAAATATCCTACTTGCTGGGGATGGAACATGGCCCCCTTGTTCTATTACATTATCACCAGCTTTCTGGTTTCAAACTCCTTCACAGCCTAAACTTGGCCTTGAACTCAGAGATCTTCATGCCTCTCTCCTAAGCACTGAGATGATAGGTGTGGTCCACCAAGCCTGGATTTAAGTTTTAATCCACTGAGAACTTGCTCTGTTCTAGGTTGGTCTATAACTCAGAGATCTGCTTGCCTTTGCTTCCAGAGATTAAAAACTTGTACTACCATGCCTGGACCTAAATTTAGCTGGGTGGGATCTTGCCCCAAGATCACGACTATCTTAATTCAATTTAATATCCATGAACACAGAATTAAACTCCATTTTACTTCCTGATACACCTTTAATACCCCAATCATATATTTATATATTTTCTTTCTCAACTTACTGCACTTGTTCAAAGCACCTGTCATGAGTCTTATCCAGAGATCAAAGTCTTTGCTTGGCTTTTTTGAGACTTCCTTTTTCAATGCAATTAATATAAATCTCTTTACCTTAATCTCAGGTATACTCTCCAGGTAAGGGCAAATTGCCACCACATTCTTCATCAAAATAACACAAAACAGTCTCTAAGTGACATACTAAAATTATTTTCTACTGAAACCTCTTAGGACAGGTTTGTATAGTTCAAATCACTCGCAGCAACAAAGTCTTCCATATTCCTACTAGGATGGCCTATTGTGCCCAACTTAAATCACTCCACTGCTTTCCAAATACAAAGTCCCAAAATTCATATTCTTCCAAACAAAATGATGGTTAGGCCTATCGCAGCATTACTCCATTACTGGTACCAACTTCTGTCTTAGGGTTTTTCTGCTGTGAACAGACACCATAACCAACACAACTCTTAAAAAGGACAACACTTATTTGGGGCTGGCTTACAGGTTCAGTCCATTATTATCCAAGAAGTATCATGGCAACATAGAGGTAGATGTGGGACAGAAGGAGCTGAGAGTTCCATATATTGTTTCAAAGGCACCTAGCAGAAGAATGCATTATAGGAAGTTGGATGAGGGTCTCACAGTGCACACCCACAGTGACACACCTACTCCAACAAAGCTACACCTCCTAATAGTGCTACTCCTTGGACCAATCATATACAAACCATCATACATGCTAAACCCCTAAAGTATCTTTTCAGACTCTCCACTAAAACTTTTAGACTTTTTGATTATCACACACCATGTATTTTTAAAGATAGTAGTATTTGTTTCTTTAATAACTAATGCACTTGAAACAGTCAAGCCATCCCCAGTGGGTTTTGTTTTGTATCCTAATATGTATAATTGACATTTAAGATGATAAAATAAAACAA
Organism: Mus minutoides; assembly: GCA_902729485.2. NCBI lineage: Eukaryota > Metazoa > Chordata > Mammalia > Rodentia > Muridae > Mus > Mus minutoides. Next base: position 20,324 of record CACVCL010027020.1, read on the forward strand.
AATCATAGCTTACCACTGACTTTATTATTGAGAAAAGTCACCCTGTCAATAACTGCTTTAATTTCCTAACAGAGAATAATTCATATATTGTAAAATACTTGACTGATTATTTTTAAGTCATAGAAAATGAGAAATAAGACATTATTAATGTATTTATTTGCTAAATTCTACTGGTGTATTTAGGTCTGACATATTCTCTCTGGTACTAAAATAATGATTGTCTATAAATATTTGTTATACATTTGAACCTATAAAAGAGTTTGATATATTCAATAAACCATTTACTGTGGTACTTTGAGTTCTTCATAAGAGTAGTGAATAGTTCCCAAGCTACATATTACACATGATTTTCTATTGCATACTTCACAAAATGTCCTTGACATTCAAGAGTATACCACTGAATTTTCATCTACCTCACTCCAGGGGATATTTGAAAATACCCTCCATTTGCCTTTAATAATTATGACTTGTCATATGGAATCCTGAGCACAGCTAATGTGACATAATATGTACTTGATGGTTTTTATTAACTGCTTAATGAAACCCAGTATAATCAGAAACAATTTTTCCTTCTGTCATGAAATTATTCTGTGTGTTTCACTTCTGACCATTAATGTAAAAGGATAATAAACTCAGATACTTGATATTATTAATATTCACTGTGCGTGATTGAATCATTTTGCAGACTTGGCTGTTAAAGACACCAGGCTATAAATGTAACTATTTTGTGGCTTGTAAAATTGTACCATGCAGCATTCATGATGCAATTCAAGTACTAAAAAGCCTGTGAAGAATCCCTGTTGTATTATGCTTTTTTACGATTATTTCAATGCAGATTCTTAATTTGAAAAATAATATATATTCCTTCTTTTTAAATTTATTTGATATAATTTATTATTAATAATAAATTATCTCAAATTCATTTTTAAAAATATTTGCTTGCTGACACCATTCATAATAATAGATAATATATCCAAGATTTTATCTCTGATTTCTTTCATGGTCAATGTCTACTGTCATATAGATTATTTTTAAATATGTCTTCTACTTTTAAAAGCGATTAGCCTTACGTACTTTTGTAGCAGAAATATTAACGAAAATCCTTCATCTTCAATATAATCATTAATTTAGGAACATAATACTTATATTACTTAAAATATTTTATTTATGTTATGAATTGCAATGTCTGTTGTAACTGCATACATTAAAGTAGAAGCCATAATGATAAGCCTTTTGTATTGCATCATAAATTTAAAAAAGAAAAGCCAAGGAACTGAAAAATCTCCACTCCTTTTAGGGGGATTAGAGATCACATTCTTGTAAGAGCACATATTGGTGCAATAAATAATAATCAACTGTAGGTAGCTTCAGAATGCAAGTTTTGAGCTAGTTTAGAAATGTTTAAGTTACCAAAATTTCCATTATAAAATCTTTATAAAAACTGACCCACAGCTGCAGAAAGAAATAGGCAAGATATAATATTAATAATATATATGATAAATAATGTCATATCCCCAATAGAGGAGCTAGAGAAAGTACCCAAGAGGCTGAAGGGGGTCTATAACCCTATAGGAGGAACAGCAATATGAACTAACCAACATCTCCTGAACTTGTGTCTCTAGTGGCATATGTAGCAGAAGATGGTCTAATCGGCCATCATTGGGAGGAGAGGCCCTTGGTCTTGCAAACTTTATATGTCCCAATACAGGGGAATGCCAAGGCCAGGAAGCAGGAGTGGGTGGGTTGGGAAGCAGGTCAGGGGGAGGGTATAGGGGGCTTTGGGGATAGCATTTGAATTGTAAATGAAGAAAATATTTAATAAATATTTAATAAAATATTTAATAAAAAATTAAAAAATATTGTATATATATATAACTTACAGGAGCTGAAATAAAAAAAATAGTACTCCTTATAGAAATCAAAACACTTTTTATGTTTGGATTAAGGCCTGGAAAAAAGGAAAGCATACAGATTTTCTAATTGTCTTCCCAGTGTGGGATTAAGAACAAATTGTAGGGAGTCTGTTATGTTAATAAATGAAACTCAAAGCCCAAAGACTATAAGCATCTTTTATTCACTAGGTGTAAGATCTTTAGATATATAAAGTTGTAGGATGTGTCTTGTTCCAAATGTAGTGATAATTCCCCAATGTAATAATTTGAAAAACATGTGTCACTATGAGTTTCAGTTCATTTATCTCTGTAATCTTTTTTTATTTGTAAAATTAAGTAGGCAGTTTATCTTCCTTATCTATATAAAGTATTATTTGTTTCTTTAAGACATTTATAAAAACATACTTTAATTATTACTTATGGTCTTTATAGGTCAAATTAGATTAATAGATTATCATAAAATAAAGTTTAATCATTTTTCTTTTCTTTTTTTCTTTTCATGTTTTTTTTGAATTTTTATATAATATATTCTGATAATGATTTCTCCTCTGACAGTTCCTCCCACATCTTCCTTACATCCTCCCACATCTAACCCCATACCTTCTTTTACTCTCCAGTTAGAAAACAAAAAAGGTAAACAATAAGACAAACACAACAGAATAAAGAAATATAAACAAAATGAAAAGAAAACATGCTGGGGAAATGGCTCATTGGTTTAGAGCATGTGCTGCTCTTCCAGAGCACCCAGGTTCTGTCCCCAGCACCTACATTCAACAGCTCCCAGGCCTTTAACTCCAGCTCCAGCTCCAGGGGATCCAATGCCCTTCTCTGGATTCCCAGGGTGTCTGCACTCCTATGCACACACCTACGCACAGATGTGTGTATAACTACAAGAAATTAAAACTTAATAAAAATATATCTCTAGGTATTTCGGTGGTAGCATTATTGATTATCCTTTACTTAACAGCTAATATATACATATAAGTAAATACATTTTATATTTGTCTTTCTGCATTTGGGTTGACCCACTTAGGATTTAAAAAAAAATTTTTTTTAGTTCCATGTGTTTGCCGGAATATTTCATGATTTCATCTTTTTATACAGATTAGCTAAACTCTATTGTGTAAATTCACCACTTTTTTTCATACATTTTTGGTTAAGGGACATCTAGGTCATTTAGAATGTATGGCTATTATGAATAAAGCCACCGTGAGTATAGTTGAGAGAGTATTCTTATGAGTTGACAGGGCATCTATCCTTGGATATGTGGCCAAGAGGATATTATCTATCCGACATATGAGATAGATCCATCTAAGCTATATTTCCAAAGTGATGAAGTTTTCACTCCCACTTTCAACTCTTTGCTCCAGATCCTCAACACCAGAAAATGTTATTTGTATTATTTTTTTCTTAGCTCTTCTGACAGGACTAAGGTACAATCACAATATACATTTGACTTGCATGTTCTTGATTGCTAAGGATGTTGACCATTTCATTAAGTGTATTTCACCCATTTGTCATTCCTCTGTTGAGAACTATCTGTTTAGATCTAAATTTGACTTTTCAATTGGATTGTGTGGTTTTCTTTGTTTGTTTGGTTTGGTTTGGCTTGACTTTTTTTGTTGTTTTTGTTTTGTTGCTCTTTTGTTGTTTGTTGGTTTTGTTCTTTTGTTTTCTTTGTTTTGTCATGTCTACTTGCTTGAGTTCTTTGTGTATTTTGGATTTTAGCTGTTTATCAGATGGTGAAAATCATTTCTAATTCTGTATGTTGCCGTTTTCTCCTATTGAGAATGCCCATTGCCTCACAGACCCTTTCTTTCATGGGGTCCCATTTAGTAATTTTTTTTACCTTAGTACCTGTGCCATTTGTTCTCTTTTCGGAATGATGTTTCTGGTGCTGAAGTGTTTAAGGTTTTCCCCTAATTTCTCTTCTTCAGAGTTCAGTATGTCTGATTTTATTGCTGAGGTCTTTGATCCAGTAAAACTTGAGCTTTGTGCAGAGTAATGACTATGAATCTTCTTACTTCCATCTACTTGCCAACATCCAGTTAGAGCCGAACCACTTATTGAAGATGCTTTCTTTTTTATTGTATATTTCTGGTCCTTTTATCAAAATCACATCACTGGGTGTCTTCAACTTGATTTCATAAATTCATTTTGTATTTTTATTGAAATGCATGTATTTTTAAAATATCAATAACTCTGTAATATAGCTCAAAATCTGGGATTTCCTTTTATTGTTCAGGATTGTTTTAGCAATCTTGGGATGTTTTTATTTTTTTATATTATTATTGTTGCTATTATTTTGTTTTTCCATAGGAAATTAAGTAATGTCTTTTAAGGTTTATAAAGAATTATGTTGGAATTTTGATGGTGATTGCACTGAATATATAGATTGCTTTTAGCTCGATGGTCATTTTTACTATGTTCCCTTAATATCCATGAGCATTCGAGATGTTTCTATCTTTTGATATCATCTTCAATTTCTTTATTCAAGGACTTGAAGATTTCTTCATACAAGTTTTTTTTTTTTTTTTTTTGCTTAGTCACTGCTATCTCAAGATACAATTTTAGGTTTCTTGAGACTTTTGTGATGTACTTTTTCTCACTTCTTTCTGTATGTATTTATCATTTACATATAGGTCTATGGATTTTCTTTCTTTTCTTAACTTTATCTCATATATAATCACATTGCTGGAAGTATTTATTACCTTTTGAAATTCCCTCGTGGAAATTTTTAGTGTGACATATGTATCCAATCATATCATTTGCAAAAATGATACATTGCCTCCTTTCTTCCCACTTAGTATTCACTTGATCTCCTTCAAATGTTGTATTGAATAGACACAGAAGGAGGAGAAAGACTTGTCTCTGCTTTTATTTTAACAAGATAAATTGCCTCTGATTTTAGGTATGTCCCTTTCATACCTAATATCTCCAAGACTTTAACTTGATAAGTTATATGTACTCTTAGATTTGGTTTCTTAGAATTGTGTTAAATATTTTTGCACCTATATTCATGAAGAAAATCCTTCTGTAATTTTCTGTGTTGAATTTTTTGTGTGCATGTGCATCAGGATAACTGTGGCCTTATAAAATAAATATTTTTTTTGTTTCAACTTTGTGGAATAATTTGAGTCATATTAGTGGTAATTCTTCTTTGAAATTCTGGTACAATTTCTGGGCTAGAATCTTCTGGCCTGGCCTTTGTTTTTTATTTTGTTGTTATATAGTTGCTGTTTTTTGGTTGAGATATTTTATTGACTGCTTCTTTAAAGTTACCAATTATGTGTTTATGTAAACTGATTATATTATTTTACTTTAACTTTGGCCAGTGACTCTATCAAAAATATATTCATATAACTTAGAGTTTTCCAATTTTGAGGAAAAAATGTTTAACATTTAACCACGTGACTTTTTTGATTTGTATGTCTTCTGTTATGCTTCCCTCCTTTATTTCCTGATTTTGCTAACTGAATATTATCTCTTGCCTTTTAGTTCCTTGGATAAGGGCTTCTCTCTCCTGTCACTATCTTATAGAAGACATGTCTTTGTTTGTTTGTTTCCTTGATTCTTTGTGTTGTTTTCTTCATTTCTATTTTATCAATTTGAGCCCACATTTTGATTATTTACTTTCTCTTGTGTTTGTTTGATTCTTTTTGTTCTAGAGCTTTTAGGTATACTTTTAAGTTGCTAGTGTGAAATCTCTCCAATTTCTTTATGAAGGTACTAAGTGTTATTAGCATTCCTCTTAACACTGCTTTTATTGTATTCCATAAGTTGAGAATGTTGTACATTCAATTGCATTGATTTCTAGAAGATCTCTGACTTCTTTCCTGACTCAGTTTTCATTTGGTAAGAGTTTTGTTTTGTTTTGTTTTCTATGAGTTTGTGGAATTTGTGTTGCTTCTGAAGACTATTTACTCCATAGAACTCTGATATGATTCCAGGAATGGCTTCAACTTACTTGTACTTTTTGAGACTTGCTCTGTGACTGAGTATGTATACAGTTTTGGAGAAAGTTCTGTAAGGTACTGAGAAGAAAAAATATTTCTTTGTGTTTGGGTGAAATGTTATATAGATATCTGTTAGGGCTATTTATAGGTGAGTTTATAATGTATACTAAGTCCAATATTTGTTTAGTTTTAGCCTAGATCACCTATACACTGGTGGGATTAGCGTATAGAAGTTTTCAATCTGTGAGTGTTGATACATAATTTAATCTGTAGCAATCCTTCCTTTACAAATGTGGATGCTTTTGAATTTGGAGCACAGAAGTTTAAAATTGAAATATCATCTTATTGGTTTTTCCTTTCATGACAATGAAATGTTCTTTTCTATCTCTTTTGATTAATTTTGAATTTATGTCTATTTTGTTAAATATTAGAAAGCCTCCACTGGCTTGCTTCTTAGTTACATTTGCTTACAAAGTCTTTTCCAATTGTTTATTATGAAGTAATGTCTATCTTCAATGTTTCTGTGTGTTGATATGCAGCAGAAAAAAAAAAAATGGATCTCAGTTTCAGACACATTCTGTTTGCCTGTGCCTTTTAATTGACAAATTGAATCCTTTGATATTGAGAGATATAAAAAACATATGGATATTGATAACTTATTTTACTATCATTAGTGGTGACAGTATGTGTTTCCTTTCTTTTGGTTTTTCTGGCATAAAATTGTTTACTGTGTTTCCATAGGTGTGATTTATAGAGAAATGTTATTAAATATGACTATATTCTAGAATATCTTGTTTTCTCCTCCTATGGTTATGAAAAGATTTGCTGGACAATAAAAATAATCTGGACTGACATCTGTGGTTTGGTAGAGTCTTCAGAATATCTGTCTATGCCTTTCTGGATTTTTGTCTACATTCAGTATTCAGAAGTAATTTTAAAAGGTCTACCTTTATATGTTGCTTGTTTTGATTTTCCATTGCAGCTTTTAATTTCACTGATTTTTTTTTTTTGGTTGATTATTGAGTAGCATGGGAAAAGTGTTTCTGATACAATCTATTTGATGTTCTATGTGCCTCTTATACCTGTAAACTCAACACCTTCCTTAGGTTAGAAAATTTTTCCTCTATTATTTGGATGAAAATAATTTTGTGCTTTGATCTAGGATGCTCTTCTTTCTTTTGCTCCTGTTATTTTAAGCTTTGTCTTTAGAAGTTTTGCATATCTTCTGGATGTGTGACAGGAATTTTTATACATAAACTTTGCTTTTATTGTTTTATCTGTGTCTTCTATGATGCCCTGAATGCTTGAGCTTCTCTATTCTACTTCATGTATTGTTAGTAAAGCTAGACTCTGTACTTACCAAGGTTTTACATTTCTAGAATTATCCCCTTTGTGTTTTCCTTTTAACTTCTAGTCCCATTTTCAGGTCTGAAACAATTCTATTTGTTTCCTTCAACTATGGTTTTCTTTTCTTAGCTTTCTTTAATGGATTTACTCATTTTTGAAATTCTTATCTTCATGATTTCATACACGTCATGTATTAAATGCAGTTTACATAATACAACAGCTGGGATTTGATGATGAACTATTGATGTACCTGTATTTGATTGTGTTTTTATGCTAATGTATAGGTGTCTGCATTTTGGTTGATCATCATTCTAGTTGCTATTTTCTGTGTTTGTTAGATGGATGTTTTGTTCTTAGGTTTCTATTTCAGCTCTGTTCTTCTGACTTGTATGTACTGTGATTGATCAGGGAAACACCCACCCAGGTAGGTGTTAAAATTATCATGGTAGGCATCGTCTCTTTTAAACCATGGAGTCTTTCATCAAGTTGGAAAATAGAGTTTTGGCAGCATGTTCATCCTTTTACCAAGAAAGAAGTTTCTGCAAATTTTGGAAGCTGCTCCATGATCAAGAGTAAGCAAGGAGATAAAGCAAATAGTGGAGTTGCAGTGGTCTGAGAACAAGGAAACTATCTGGAGATTTGGAGGCTGAAAGCCTCTGCCCAAATAAGCATTCTCTGTCTGAGTTTGGTGCTTCTATATTATGAGGAGAAGACGGAGGAGATTGGGGAAAGAGATGTGGGACATTAAGAAGTTGATGATGTGTAACACTTCTGGTCTTCTGGGATGGGTAGTCTTTGGTTATATTGAAAGGAGACAAGGTTAAGAGAGCATTTGGCAAATAATATTTTCAATAATTTATTAATAATATTTTAGTAATTTATTTTGAATAATATTTTAAGCCTATAAACAACTTAGACAATTTGAGATAAAGTAAGGAAAAAGTAATCAACTCTATCACACACACACACACACACACACACACACACACACACACACACACACCAGGTAGAAACCCTTATAAAGGAAACAAATAAATCCCTTAAAGGAAAACAGGAAAAATCAATCTACCAGGTGAAGGAGTAGACCAAAACCATTCAAGACCTAAATATGAAAACAGAAACAATAAAAAAAGCAGAAGGAGGGGCAAACCTGGCAATAAAGAATCTAGGAAAGAGATCAGGAACTATAGATGCAAACATCATCAACAGAATACAGGAGATAGAAGAGAAAATCTCATATTTAAAAGATACCATAGATGAGATTGTCACAACAGTCAAAGAAAATACAAAGTGCAAAAAATTCCTAACCCAAAATACCCAGGAAATTCAAGACAAAATAAAAAGTCTTAAGAATAATAAGAAGAGAAAAGAGAAAAAAAATCCCAATGCAAAGGCCCAGGAAACAACATCAATAAAATTATAGAAGAAAACTTCCCTAACCTGGAGAAAGAGATTCCCCAAAACATATACAAACACTAAAGAACACCAAAAAATGGATCAGAAAAGGGAATCTTTCTGTCACGTAATAATCAAAATGTTAAATACACAGAACAAAGAAATAATATCAAAAGTGGCAAAGGGAAAAGGCCAAATAAAATAAAAGGCAGAACTATCAGAATTAGACCAGACTTCTTAACAGGAAGTCTCAAAACATGAAGGTCTTGAAGAGAAGTCATGTAGATCCTAAGGGGGAAAAAAGCCAGCCCAAGCTACTATATCCAGTAAAACTCTCAATCATCATAGATGGAGAATGTACTATATTCTATGACAAAACAAAATTTAAATAATATAGTTCCAATAATCCAGTTCTACCGATGATGATAGAAGGAAAGTTGAATACAAGAAGGTTAACTACACCCAAGAAAAAAAAAAACAAAATATTTATTATTGCACAACAAACTCAAAAGAAGAGAACAACACAACCATAATACCACCCTAACAACAAAAGTAACAGGAACCAAACATTATTCTTTGATGTCTCTCAACATCAATGGACTCATTTCCCCTATATGAAGTCATAGACTAACCAAATGTATACATAAACAGAAACCAGCATTTTGCTGCATAAAGGAAAAACATCTCATGACAAAGAAAGACACTGCCTCATAATAAAAGTAAAACGTTATCCAAGCAAAAGGTCCCAAGAAATACGTTGTAGTTGCCATTCTAATGTGTCCAATAAAAAAAAGACTTTCAAGCAAAAGTTATCAAAAAAGATAGAGAGAAAAAAATTAATACTCATCAAAGGAAAAATTCACCAAAATGAAGTTTCAATTCTGCACATCTATGTTCCAAATTCAGGGGTAACCACATTAGTAAAGAAATTTTACTAAAGCTCAGTACACACATTGACTCTTACACATTAATAGTGGGCAGGTCATTGAAAAAGAAACCAAAAAGAGAAACAATGAAACTAATAGAAACTTTGAACCAAATGGATTTATCAGATATCTACATAACCTAAAACAAAGAATATACCTTCTTCTCAGTATCTTATTGCACCTTCTTCCAAACTGACCATATAATCTGATACAAAACAAGCCTCAATATATGTAAGAATATTGACTTAATGCCATACATTCTATCAGATCACCACAGACTAAAGCTGGTTTCCAGTAAGAACAAAAACAATGGAAAGGCCACATACTCATGGAAACTGAACAATCTCTATTCAATGATCAGGAAAGAAATAAATAAAAGCATTAAAAAACTTTCTGAAATTAAATGAAAATGAAAGCACAACATATTTCTCAAATATAAATATTGCTAACATTGGAAAAATTGTAGCTAACTTCAAATATCTAATAAAAGGCTTATTTCTCTATAGCCATATACAATGTGAGATCATATAAATTTAAAGAATATATAAGTTTATGTCCCCAAAATTTGCATTAAACTTATAATAAAGTTTCATAGAAAAATACTTTTATTCTTAGTTTTTATTCATCCATGGAAAGAACATAATATATTTTGTGAGACCAAGTATATTTAAATTTTCTAACTTCCAAATTGTACTTGCCAATAGTGATTTCAATGAACTATTTCAACACTGAATGCAACAAATGTAATTTATATGTTCCAACTAACAAACATGGAATACAGAAAAATGATTTATTCCACTCAACAATGGTTCAGTCAGCTTAATGTGTGGATACTGACTATAATTCAGTAGTAGATAGCATAAATAAGACCCTAGGCTACATTCTTAGCATTACCTTAGCCAAAGAACACATAGTTACACCTTCAAAACAACAAAACAGGGAACATGTTTTGGATCACTCAATTTCCATATTACAGAGATTTTTCTTTTTTATACAGTATATATTTATTATTTTATGTTTTTTTATTTTTTAAAAAATATTTATTGGATATTTTATATTTTTACATTTCAAATGTTATCCCCTTTCTTGGTTTCCCCTCCAGAAATTCCCAATCCCATTAACCTCCCCCTGTTTCTATGAGGGTGGTCTCTCTCCCCCCCAAACATTCCCATATCACCACCCTGGCATTCTCCTACACTGAGTGGAAAATTGAGCCATCATAGGACCAAAGGGCTCTCCTATTGATGCCAGACAAGTTCATCCTCTGTTATATATGTGGCTGGAGCCATGGGTCCCTCCATGTCTTTGGTTGGTCTGTCCCTGGGAGATCTGGGGGAGGGGGTGTGGTTCCTTGATATTATTCTTCCTCCTATGGTGTTGCAAACTCCTTCAGCTCCCTCAGTGCTTTCTCTAACTCCTCCAATGTGGTCCCCATGCTTAATGCAATGATTGGCTGTGAGCATCTGCCTGTGTATTTGTCATGCTCTGGCAGAGCCTCTCAGGAGACAGCTGTATCAGGCTCCTGTCAGCAAACACTTTGTCATTTGCAATAGTGTCTGGGTTTGGTGTCTGTATACAGGATTTATCCCCAAGTGGGGCAATCTCTGGATAGCCTTTCCTTCAGTCTTCACACTTTGTCCCTGTATTTCCTTTAGGCAGGAGTCAAAGGTTTTAAAAATTACATGTGGGATCCTGAATACATTGTTGAGGTCCTATCTCACTCACAGATCATCTATTACACTGCTACCTTGTTTTAATCAATTTCAATATTACATTTCTCCCATTTTGGGAGAATGGAAATTAATAGTTGCCTCAGAGAAGTCCCAGAGGAAATTCTTCTCTCCATAGAGTTATCTTAATTTTCTTGGCAGTGTTAATTCTTTTGTATATCCTTACAGGCTTATCTTAAAGTCCATGTTTGAAGATACTGTGTCAACCTTATTTGAAGAAAATTTAATTATCACAAATTGATTAATTACTGAGATTGCAATGTTAATAAATTTACTCATTAACCAATATAATGGCTTGATTCTGTACATGTATAACTAATGTGTTTTTATTAATCTACATATGTATATTTGCAGTAAGAAAAATATAAAGGCACAACAGCTCTATGTATAATTTCTTGTTGCTGCAACAATGTGTCAGTGACTGTAATATAAGCATTTCCTTATTAATTACAAGGGTCTATGAGTTTTATTAGCAAATTACAAAAATTATACTATTCACTTTCATAACAGTGTGAAATTATTAATCCCTTATAATCTACAGCCTATATATATTATATACATCTTTGTGTTATTAATATATTTTCATCTATCTAGATACTATTTCTGTAATCTATCACACATGTCAGTTATCTTTATACCATTCATCTAGCTTTTCTATTGTAAATCTAAGTTTTATGTATGTATCTATCATGTAACTACGCTCTACCTACCTCACTTGTTAGCTCTTTCTATGTATCTATCATCTGGCTGTCATCAGTCTATCATTTTACCTACCTATCATCTAGCTTTTACTTATTTATCTACATACAGAAGCTAAGAAGATGTGAGGAATTGGAAAACTAGAATGGTTTAGAAAAACTCTTAGTCAGCACTTTATGTGAAATTTGTGAGACCTAAAAGGTAATGCTGCTTTATTTATCAAAATAAGAATAAGCCTCACTGCTTAGTTACAAGGTCTATTGAGAGAATATCACTGTGCTATAATTTTTATCTCAGTGTTTTACAGAAAATTTTCAGATTTGATTTCACAGTAAAAGTGAAATATCATTTTACTATTCCAAGTACTTTATTTTGTAGTACTGCCGATAAATTGGTAATGGCTTTAACTTCATTGTTTTCTATTCTTGAGTCATACGTTCTTTTAATTTAATTATAAAAAAAATTGTTGGATCCTAATGGAATTTTGATTGCAAATTCTCAGGTCATAAAATGCTCATTTGCTTCTCATATAGAATAGCACTTTCAATTTTTGCATTTTCTAAAATGTAACTATGTTTATAATAGCATCATTCTTTTCTGTGATAGAAGTCACACTTTGATTTGGGATTGATTAGATTTCATTCTACATTAATTAGTCAAAAGGGACAGGCAAGAGTTGGTTCTGCAGAATTTAGATGTACAAAATAGTAATTTAAACAGTCCATTAATCAAGCAGTCTCTCAAAATTTCTTCCTCATTCCTAAATGTCCACTCTATTCTCTACAATATGAATGCTGTAGCAATATGTAGTTGGATAAAATTTTCAAATATTATTTGAATATATATATATATATATATATATATATATATATGAATAACAAACTTAATTTGAATATTTCATTTATGTTCATACCATTTGGATCAACTCTTTATTTTTATTATACTATGTATCTACAAGTAATTAATATTCATGGTGAATATGGCATGCATATATATATATATATATATATATATATATATATATATATATATACACACACACACACTTGATTAAATATACTTTATATACATATAAATCTCAAAAGGTATATAAGGAGATGATAGAAAGGTAAATTATTTGAGCATCTGATGAAAGAAAATGATATATATACCTACCTATGATGTGAGAGAGAGAGAGAGAGAGAGAGAGAGAGAGAGAGAGAGAGAGAAAGGATTAGTAGGTAGGTTGGTTGGTAGTAGGTAGGTAGGTAGGTCCAAAGATAGACCCACAGTTACACAGAGCTTATTACACACAATGTCTCATCCCAATTTAATTGAGGAACCCGAATATTTTACTTTCAAAATCCATGTCTGGTTTATCTAGTAAAATCACAACCATTATTATTTCTACACTTCCATAATATGCAACATTTCTACTGGACATAAATAAAACTATGCAAGAGCTAGAGAGATGACTCAGAAGGTTAATAGAACGGACTTCTCTTACAAAGGACCTGAGTTCAGTTCCCAGCATGCATATGTCCTCTCACAACTGGCAGTAACTTCAAGACCTGATATGCTAATATTGTCTTATATGCAGGCAAAGCACTAATGCCCGTGAAATAAAAATAAATATACTATTTTTAAAAACTTCCAAAACACACTATTTCCTGCAACAAATGTGTTTTTAACTCCAGGATTTATAACTGTTCATTTTAAAATAACCTAATTCTTATTAATTATCATCAAGAATTGATAGTCTGAAATTTTTACCTTGATTTATGACTGCAGGACAAAGAAAGAGGACCATGTATCTATTACAAAACAAACTTTGTTATTTAGAACACACTGGACAATACCAGATTTATGTTTTCATATGCTTTTATTGCTTTCCAAACCCATTGTTAGTATGGAGAAAACCAAGAGAGTGTCATATGGCCATTGAATTTAAATCCCAATTAGGATAACAGAACTTAGGGAATGTGAAAAATTTAAAGAGGTCTTTAGTCAACATACTTAACATTCATCTTGAAAGAAAACAGTTTGTTTAATATTAATCATATAAACATTATTTCTGTCAATTAGAAAGAAAAGAGGATTTGATTCTGTGTTTTGCAGTTGATTTCTTTATACATATTTCAAAAAGCCATATAACAGCATTGAGGTTAAAAGCACTTCATTCTTTTCTATAACCACCATTGTATGCTTCTTTGCTGCAAAGGTTATTTGGATGGCCTTTTGGGAAGTGGACCCTTTAGCAAGCTTAATAAATGGCAAAATATGTCTTTCATTTGCAGACAGGAGCATATTTCCTGATTATTGTGAACTTCTACTGGTGTTGTTGACATTTTGTATTATCTGTGAGAAACCTGAGTATTCACTTCCTCTATGTTGTTTCAAAAAGTCTCTCCCTATACTTATTCCTAGACCACTAAGTTACCAAGTCACCACTGTTTTCCAGTTATTGAATTTCCTGATGAACAAAAGTAATTATAACTTGAATCTGTGACTTAGATAATGTCCCCTGATAGACTGTTATAATTAAATTTATTTATGAGTTTCGTATAGTATATAGTTCAGTTCTTTATATACTGTTCTGTCGATTTCTCGTGTACATTCATTTAGTAGTTGTCTCTGATTTTTGTTGATTCGATGTCCCTACCGAGTGTGAGGACCTACCAGTAGTATCTTACTATCATTATCTAATATATTTACATCTGTAAAAGACACTCTGTTGATTGTAAGTTCTTTTTGAGATCCACATTGCTCCCATGTCTCCAAGTCTTAGAAACAAATGGTAATTTTAGATGATATATACCACTTGATACTGAACTTCTCTCAAAACCTAAAAGTCAGGGGAAATCAGAAAATGTGGAAGTGTAAATGTAACCATCTATATAATGTACAAATGAAAAACAGTCTTAAGAACTAGTTTTAGATAGGCACACACTCACCTATAGTAACAAGGAGATGCTCAGCCAGGCTAAAGAGGTCATGCGGAATGGTAGGGCTATCTTTTTTGACAAACACTGAAAATTTTTGCTTGCGGATCTTTTGGATACAGAACTCTGAGCTGTTGCTAGGTGGTTGTTTGTTCTCTGGTTTTGTTTCTCTGTGAGGTATTTGGGAACAGGCAAGCTTAAGCTTA
Organism: Mus minutoides; assembly: GCA_902729485.2. Lineage (NCBI taxonomy): Eukaryota > Metazoa > Chordata > Mammalia > Rodentia > Muridae > Mus > Mus minutoides. The sequence continues at coordinate 35,396 of CACVCL010027020.1, forward strand.
AGAGTTATGATTTCAATCTCAGATACTAATGAGACTTCTAATGTCATCACATTGCATTAATAACCAATTCAAAAGATACTGAAGTACTTAAAGCATCAAGTTAGAAATTATGAAATTGATTTTTAAGTGCTCAACTACCTCAAAGACCAAACCAGTATAAAAATAAGTGAAAAAAAAAAAATGAATCCAACGCTTGGACAAAAAAATTAGCAAAGAAGTTGGGATTCTAAAATTAATGAAAATTCTGAAATGAAACACTCAATAAATTATGTAAAAAGAAAAACTCAGAGGAAATCACAACCAACAAATACAATCAGGATAGAAGACAGAGCAATAAAGCATTGTTGGGGAATCATAGCATCCAGAGCTAAAAAAGAAAAAAAAAATGGTCACTATGTTTTTCAAACTATTGGTGTCTTCTGTCTATATTATATTAGTTAAACCACAATATAACCAAACTTTCTCCCAGGCTGTTCTAACTTCATTTACTTTGAACAGAAAAGCAAGATTTTTTTTTTGGTCCCATGACTATTAATTTTTGAAGTTATGAAATGGAAGTGAATTGATTTTCATAAATATCTTTGTTACTTCCACAATAAAAAATAAACAAGAGCCGGGCGTGGTGGCGCACGCCTTTAATCCCAGCACTTGAGAGGCAGAGGCAGGCGGAATTCTGAGTTCAAGGCCAGCCTGGTCTACAAAGTGAGTTCCAGGACAGCCAGGGAGATACAGAGAAACCCTGTCTCGAAAAACCAAAAAAAAAAAAAAAAAAAAAAAAAAAAAAAAAAAAAAAAAAAAAAAAAAAAAAAAAAACATAAAAAAAAAAAAAAAAAAAAAAAAAAAAAAAAAAAAAAAAAAAAAAAAAAAAAAAAAAAAAAAAAAAAAAAAAAAAAAAAAAAAAAAAAAAAAAAAAAAAAAAAAAAAAAAAAAAAAAAAAAAAAAAAAAAAAAAAAAAAAAGATAGAGAACTTCTTCAGTTTGTTTTCATTTCTATAATTCATTAAACAAATGGCCAGAATTTTTAGGACCTTGGGATACATGACTAAGAGAACAAACATATCTGTTCTGTTTTGTGCATTAAACAGAGGATATATGTAGACAGACAGATATGACAAAATGTCAAAATTATAACAAATAATTCAAAAATCTATGGAACATGCATGCTATAATCAGAGTCTTGTAGAGTGGCAAATAGACATAATCACAAATGAACTTCTCCATGTCATTTCAAAAAAAATAACAAAACGTAGCATTATGAAGCTTCTGTTGGCCTACTGGAATGCTTTGTTTTACAACAAATGGCATGGCAATATAGAAATGTTCCCTAAGTAGCTTTTTAAAAGCCAGTAATGCAAATTTTCTTTAAGTTGCATACAATGAGAAAAGGATCCTGGCAGGAATTTATAGGAAAAAAGTGAAGGACTGAAGCTTTGTGTTTGAGTGACATGTTTGACTTATTATTGAGTGAACACAATATTTAATCAGAAATCAAATCTTTGTATTAAGATTATAATGGAAAAAAGAATTTAGTTAATTGTATCAGCATATCCTGTCTCTGTCCTCTTCTCCCTTTTTTAGGTTCTATTGCAAATGTATATTTGGTATCTAATTAATCTTCTTCCACAGTTTTATGAAACATACATCCTTTTTCTGTTTCTTACTTTACTAAACAATTTATTTGTTTACATTTCAACTATTATCCTTTTTTTGTGCCCCCCCTCCACAAATCCTCCACCGTATGCCCCTTTCCTTTGCCTCTAAGTCACCTATGAACCTACTTCAGCTTCATGGCTCTAGCATTCCCCTTCTCTGGGGCATCAAGCCTCGACAGGACCAAGCTCCTCCCATCCCAGTGATGGCAGATAAGGCAGTCCTCTGATGCATATATAGCAGGATCTATGATCCAGCTCATGCATACTCTTTGATTGGTGGTTTAGTCCCTGAGAGCTCTGAGGGGTCAGTTAATTAATACTCTTGTTTTTCCTTTTGGGTTACAGTCTCCTTCAGCTCCTTTAGCTTGTTCAGCTCCTTCATTTCTTCCCCTAACTCTTCCCTTGGGATTCCCAGTCTCAGTCCAAACAGTTTTAGTCAGGTACTGGAAGAGCCTCTCAAAGGACAGCCACACCAGGCTCCTATCTGCAAGCATAGTTGGCATCAGCAACTGTGTCAGGGTTTGGTGTCTGCAGATGAAATGGTTTGCATGGTGGGACGGTCTATGAATGGCCTTTCCTTCAGACTCAGCTCCATTTCTGTCCCTGAATTTTCTTTAGACAGGAGCAAATCTAATTTATAATTTTTGAGAACGGGAGAGTGCCCTCACATCTCTTCTGGGGACTATGTCTATTTGCTGGAGATTGTTTCTTCAGGTGCTCTGTTAAGGAAAATTTCCTCTATGTTCTAGGCTTTATCCCTCTTTCTCTTCTACTAGATTCAGTGTATCTGGTTTTATGTCGAAGTCCTTGATCTACTTGAACTTGGGCTTTGTATAAGGAGATGTAATGGATCAATTTGCATTCTTCATGCAGACTGCCAGTTAGACCAGCACATTTTGTTGGAAATGTTCTCTGTTTTCCACTGTGTGAGTTTATTTCTGGCTCTTCAATTGTATTCCATTGATTTACCTGTCTGTCTCTGCATCAATACCATGCAGTTTTCATGAATACTGCTCTATATTACAGCTTGAGTTCAGGGATGATAATTCCCCCAGATGTTCTTCTATTGTTGAGAACTACTTTTGATATCCTGTTTTTGGTTTTGTTATTCCAGATGAAGTCTAGAATTGTTATTTCTGTCTCTGTAAAGAGTTGAGTTGGAATTTTGATGAGGATTGCATTGAATCTGTAAATTGCTTTGGTTACAATGGCCATTTTTATTATAGAAATTCTACCATAAGCATGGGAGATCTTTCCAGCTCCCATGGTCTTTGATTTCAGACTTCAGAGATTTCAAATTCTTCTCATACAGATCTTTCACTTGCTTGGTTTTGCTTGGTTATTGTGAAGGATTTTTTTTTTTCCCTGATATCTTAGCGCATTTCTCTTTTGTGTAGTGAAAGGCCATGATTTGTCTGAGTTAATTTTATATTCAGTCAATTTGCTGAACATTTTTATCAGCTAAAGGAATTCTCTGGTAGAATTTTTGGTGTTGCTTATGTATACTATCGTAACATCTGCAAATAGTGATACCTTGACTTCTTCCTTTCCGATATGTATCATTTTGGCCTGCTTTTGTTTTCTATTTATTCTAGCTAGAACTTCGAGTACCATATTGAATAAATAGGGAGAGAGCTGGCCAACTTGTCTTGTCCATGATTGTAGTGAGATTGCCTCAAGTTTTTCTCCATTTACTTTGATGTTGACTGATGGTTTGCTGAATATATATATTTTATTATGTTAGGTAAGGGCCTTGAATTCCTTATGTCTTCATTTCTTTTAATATGAAGAGGTGCTGTATTTTGTTAAATGCTTTTTCAGCATTTAATGAGATCATCATGTGCTTTTATTCTTTGAGTTTGTTTATATAGTATATTATGTAGTGTATTGGGAAGAAAGGCCCCTTGGTCTTGCAAACTTTATATGCCCCAGTACAGGGGAACACCAGGGCCAAGAAGTGGGAGTGGGTGGGTAGGGGAGCAGGCCGGGGTGGGAGGGTATAGGGGACTTTTGTGATAGCATTTGAAATGTAAATAAAAAAAATATCTAATAAAAAATAATGGATTTTATATATTGAAACAACCTTGCTCCCCTGTATTGAACAATGGTTTTGATGTGTTCTTGGATTCGATTTGCAAGAGTTTTTATTATTTTTCATCAATATTCAAAAGCAAAATTGGTCTGGGGTTCTCTTTCATTTTGGTGCTATGTATAGTAACTGTGGCTTCATAGAATGAATTAAGTAGTGTTCCTTCAGTTTCTAGTGTATGGAATAGTTTGAGGAGTGTTGGTATTAGCTCTTCTGTGAAGGTTTGATATAATACTATGCTGAAGATATCTCGACCTGAGGGTTTTTTTGTTTTGTTTTGTTTTGTTTTGTTTTGTTTTGTTTTTCTTGGTAGGTTTTTAATGACTTCTTCTAGTTCCTTAGAGGATATGGGACTATTTGGATAGTTTACCTGATCTTGATTTAACTTTTGTAAGTGGTATCTATCGAGAAAATCATCCACTTCATATACATTTTTCAGTTTTATGAGGATAGGCTTTTGTAATAGGATCTGATTTTTTTTAATATCTTCAGTTTCTGTTGTTATGACTCCTTTTTAATTTCTAATTTTGTTAATTTGGATATTATCTCTGTGTCCTTTAGTTTGTTTGGCTTGGAGTTTATCTTGTTCATTTTCTCAAAGAGCCAATTTTTGGTTTTGTTGATTCTTTGTATCTTTCTCTTTTTTTGTTTTTTTTGTTTGTTTGTTTGTTTTTGTTTTTTGTTTTTTGTTTTTTGTTTTTTGTTTTTTGTTTGGCTTGGTTTTGTTTGTTTTTTTTCAGCCCTGATTTTGACTATTTCCTGCCTTCTACTTTTCTTCAGTGTGTTTGCTTCTTTTTGTTCTAGGGCTTTCAGGTATGCTGTTAAGTTGCTAGTGTAGGATCTCTCCAGTTTCTTTATGGGGCTACTTAGTGCTCTGAGTTTTCTTCCCTCTTAGCATTGCTTTCATTGTGTCTCATAAATTTGAGAATGCTGTGTCACCAGCTTCATTGAATTCTAGAAAGTCATTAATTACTTTATTTTTTTCCCTGACCAAATTATTATGGTGTAGAGAGTCGGTCAGTTTCCATGGGTATATGGATTTTCTGATCTTTTTGTTGTTATTGAAATCTAACATTAGTCCATAGAGATCTGAGAGGATACTTGGGATTATTTCAAACTTCTTGTATTGAGGATTCTTTTGTTGCTGATTATAGGTTCATTTTCAGTGATGGTACCATTATGTATTGAGAAGGTATTTCCTTTTGTTTTACCGTGAAATGTTCTGTATATATCTATTAAATCCATTTGGTTCATAAGTACTATTAGTTTCAGTGGGTCTCTGTTTAGTTTCTGTGTCAATGACTTGGCCATTAGTGAGAGTGTGTTGTTGAAGTTTTTCACTGTTATTGTGTGTGGTTCAGTGTGTGTTTTAAACTTTAGTAGACTTTCTTATATGAATGTGGGTGCTTTTGAATTTGGGGTATACATGTTCAGAATTGAGATATTTTTCTTGATGGATGTTTTCTTGGATGTATATGAAGTGTCATTTCCGATCTTGCTTGATAACTTTTTGTTGAAAGTCTATTTTATTGGTTATTAGAATCATAATTCCTGCTTTTTCCTTGGGCAGGTTTCCTTGGAAGACTTTTTCTAGCCTTTTTGTCTGAGCTAATGTCTGTCTTTGTCATTGAGATTTGTTGGGTTTTTTTTGTTTTTTTTTTGTTTTGTATGAAACAGAATGAAGGATTCTGCTTGAATATCTGTCTGTAAGCTTGTGTCTTTGTATTGGGTACTTGAGTCCATTAATAGTGAGAGATTAAAACAGATGATTGTTAGTTCCTATTATGTTTGCTGTTGTAGGTGGCATTATGTTTATTCGGTTTTCTCCTTGGATTTTGTTTTGAGACAGATTAATTTCTTGTACCTTGCACTGCAGCTGTATTTGATAATGTGAAAGAGGCTCTCCAGTGTCATGAAAGGGTCATGAAGAGCACCTGAAGCTTATTACTGTGAGAGGCCATGGAAGGTCATTGGTAAATGTGTAGTCTCGGTTGCAGTTGATAACCTAGGCTTGAAAGGGTCATAAAAAGGATTTGATGTTTGGCACTATGAAGAGATCCTATGAGAGTATATTAGTGAAGCCTAGTTGCAGCAAAGACCCCAGTGTCTTAGAGATGCTTGATAATAATTAGTAATAGCAGCAACAGGAGATTGGATTAATCTGAGCTAAAGAGTGCTACAGAGGGCAGAACTGGAGAAGTGATGGCAGCTCTTTGGAGGAGCCCAGAAGATCATGTGTGAATCCCAGCCATTGGAACAAGAAGCTGTAACACTACAGTTGCCTTGGAGACCCGAAGATTTTCAAGATGCCAGAATCATATGATATCTCCTGATGAATGATGCTAACCAGCAGTGTAAAGAACCAAGGAAAGAAGTGTGTTCCAGTCAACAAAGTTGAAAAAGGAATTGGAGATCTGAAAACTGCTTTGACATCAGACATGGAAATGCAGAATCTGGAGTTTGCACAATTGGTTTTCTTTCTTGATTCAGGAATTACAGTTAAGTGATTGGATGGATCTCAGAAGAGACCGAACTTTGGAATTTTAACATTGTTGATACTATGGGGTCTTTGGAATTTAATTAAGTGTACTTTTTTTTTTATTATGCTATGGAAGATATGAGCTTCTCCAGATGGCCTTTCCTTCAGTCTCTGCTCTATCTTTTGTCTCCATATTTTCTCCAGTGAGTATTTTGTTCCCCCTAATAAGAAGCACTGAAGCATCTTCACTTTAGTCTCCCTTCTTCTTGAGTTTCATATGGTCTGTGAATTTTATCTTGGGAATTCTGAGCTTTGAGGCTAATATTCACTTATCAGTGAGAGCATACCATGTCTGTTCTTTTGTTACTGAGTTACCTTACTCAGAATAATATTTTCAAATTCCATCCATTTGCTTGTGAGTTTCATAAATTTATTGTTTTTAATAGCTGAGTAGTATTCCATTGTGTAAATGTACTATATTTTCTGTATCCATTCTACTTTTGGGGGAGATTTGGGTTATTTCTAGATTCTGGCTATTATAAAGATGGCTACTATGAACATAGTGGAGCATGTGTCCTTATTAGATGTTGTAGCAACTTTTGGGTATATGCCCAGGAGTAGTATAGCTGGGTCCTCAGGTAGTACTATGTCCAGTTTACTGAGAAACTGCTATATTGATTTCAAAAGTGCTTGTAACAGCTTGCAATCCCACCAGCAATGGAAAGGTGTTCCTCATTCTCTACATCCTTGTCAGCATCTGTTGTCAACTGAATTCTTCAACTTAGCCATTCTGACTGGTGTGAGATGGAATCTCAGGGTCATTTTGACTTGCATTTCCCTGAGGACTGAGGATGTTGAACATTTCTTTAGGTTCTTCTCAGCCATTTAAGGTACTTATTAAATGTCTCTTAGCGACCCCTTTCACCTTCACATTGGCAATTTTAGGGATTTTTTTTTTTGTACTCCATTTAGGTTGCAATATAGAGTGCTTTCTGTGGTAGGATAGCTGTGCTCTAGTGTACTCATATTGTTCAGTAAATAGTTAATGCAATACTGATTTTACTTTTATGCTGCTATTTAAGTATTTTAATTGAGATAAATATAGGACTAGGTGCTGATTCCTGACTTTGTCTTTGTTGTGTGTGCATTTGTTTTTTGATTTCTGTTTCCTGGATTTTTGAGAAATGTGATGGCTCTGTGCTGCCTGTAGAAAATTTTCTTTTGACTTATAGCCACTTGGGATTTGATTTACAATGTATTTGTCATTACTTGGAACTGAATCTTAGAAATTGGGATATGCTAGTGGTCTAAAGTACTTCTATAATGTAGGGGAACAGAACAGTGGGTTCGGAGAAGAGGAGGGAGTAGCCAATGTCTTCATTTAGGTTACTTGTTTCTATGATCTGCTTAGTGGTTTTTTGCGTGGGTTTTTTCTTTGTTTGTTTGTTTGTTTGTTTGTTTTTGTTGTTTTCATGGAACGCTTTCTGGTGTTGAAGATTGAGATACTGGAATGAGTTGAGCACAGAGGGTTAGAGAAAATCATTGTGATCTGGGGATGTTGTTGGAAAGGAAAGGGAGTCTGCAGCATTTAGAGAAGAAAGAAAGGTCGTAAGATCGAGAAGTTGGAAAACAATGCTGCAGAACACTTCCATCTGGAAATGACAAGACCAAGGTACTCACACATTTTCAGAATGAGAACCTCTCATCTCTACATAGAACGGGAATAATTTGGGGTTCATCAACAGTTCTTCATTAAAGTGAGAAAGGACACACAGTGACTCAAGCCTCCTGGGGGACAATTGAAAATTAGTAGTTAGCTTCACTTTTCAACTTGACTTACCTAAGAAGAGGACATTTGATTTCAGAAATGTCACCTATAAGATTAGCCCCTGGATATATATAGAGGCCATTTTAGAGATTTCTAATTGAGTCTAGAAGGTGAATCCCAGTAGAGGTGGTATTACCCTGGCCAAATGATATGGGGTAGTAGAGAGAGGTAACTGCTACAGTCAAGGAGAAACCAAGTTAGTAATCAGCATTTTTCTGAGGGTTTTTTTTTTTCTTTTAATTTATCAACTTGCCTTTCCTTCTTTAAGGACTGTAACCTATAACCCAAATAAACGTTTTTTTTCTTTTCTCCCATAAGTTGTTTTAGTCAGTCTTTTACTAAACACATGAAACTCAAGAAGAATGAAGTTCAAAATGTGGTCTCTTCACCCCTTCCTAGAATTAAGAACAAAGCACACATTGAAGGAGTTACAGAGATCATGTGTGAAGCTGAATCAAAAGGATGGACCAACCAGTGACTGCGGCTCCCAGGGATCCTTCCCATAATCAGCCACCAAAAATAAACACTATTGCATATTCCAGCAAGATAATGCTGAAAGGGCCCTGATATAGGGCTGTCTGGTGAGAGGCTATACCAGTGCCTGGCAAACACGGAAGTGGATGCTAACAGTCAGCTATTAGTTGGAACACAGGATAACCAAGGAAGGAGCTAGAGAAAGTACCCAAGGAGCTGAAGGGGTCTTCAACCCTATAGGTGGAAGAATAACATGAACTAACTAGTTCCCCCTGTGCTCATGTCTCTAGCTGCATATATGGAAGAAGATGGCCTAGTTGGCCATCATTGGGAAGAGAGGCCCCTTGGTCATGCAGACTTTATATGCCCCAGTACAGGGGAACTCCAGGGCCATTATGTGGGAGGGGGTGGGTACGGGAGCAGGGCAGGGATGGGGGAGGATATGGGGAAATTTCTGGATAACACTTGAAATGTAAATGAAGAAAATATCTAATAAAGAGAAAAAATAAGAAAGGATGTTGAACATAAAAAAAAAAAAAAAAGAATCAAACTAGAACAGAAATATCATTAATAACTTCAGTGGTGGATCCACTGCTGTCTATGCACCAGGAAAAAGATCTGATCCACATTTATGCAGGCAACCCTACATAAACTTGTAGTCAGACACACAACGTACATGACCGTAGAGGACGGGGTTGTTGGTAAGAAGGTACTCAGGAAGAGAAGGAGAAAAAAATAAATCAGGAATGATGAGAAGGACCAACTTTAATGATATGTATGTATAAACATTTCTAAGAATAAAAACAAATTCAAAATATTTAAATATATAGGGTTTTATGAATGTTTGTTTAGAGGTATTGCCTGTGCTACATTGTTCCAGGTTTTAAAAATAAATATATCAGAAAAGTTTGTTTTTACATAACTGTTACAACTGTCTAACTTCTTATGAAAAAATAAAAAAATCCAGCTTTTTTATAATTTAATTAAGTTTCCTAAAATTCTTGATCACTGTAGTACTTTGCATATGGTTAGGCCATAAAAAAAAAATGGTAATGTTAGGTAGTGTGGCTTTCTTGCAGAAAGTGTGTCACAATGCTGGTGGGATTGAAGTTCTGCTCAGTGTGGAAAAGTTAGTCTTCTATTATTTGCAGTCTGAACTTGATGTAGAACTCTCAGTTCCTTTTCTAGTACCATGCCTGCCGGCCTGCTGCCATGCTTATTACTTTGATGATGATAATGGACTGAAACTCTGAGCATGTAAGCTAACCCTAATTAAATGTTGTCCCTTATAAGAGTTGACTTGATCATGGTGTCTTTTCACAGCAATGGAAACCTAACTAAGACAGAAGTTGGTACTGGGAGTTGGGTATTCCCATTATGGGCCTGACCACACTTTTATTTGGAGGAAGAGATTTTGCGACTTCAGATTGGGGGAGCACTGGAATCTTTTAAGTGGACCTTAATGGACCATCCTAGTAGGAATGTGGAAGACATTGGCTCTGAGTATGATATGAATAATGTGGCCCTCACAGAAGAGTTTTCAAAAGAAAAGAATATTAGTATTGTCCTACAGTATGTTCTTGCGATTTTTTTTTTTTTAAATCTGGAATGAAGTATAATCCAGAAATAGTAGACACAGGGTTTTGATCCAGATCTGGAGGAACCTGTCCCATGAAAAGCTTAAGCCAAAGAATAGTGGTATACACCTTTAAATCCAGGAGAGAGAGAAAATTTTGAGATACAAAGCAAATTCCAAGTAGAAAAAGTTAGGTCAAAGGTGGTAGTATAGTACTTTAAACCTAGAACTCAGGAGAAAAGTGTACACACATTGAATTCAAGACCAATTTACAAAGCAATTACCAGGACAACTAAACTTAGGAAATGACAATTATAATAGTAAAATGGAGCTATGTTCTAGTTCCAGTGTGTAGCAAATTCAGCAGCTTCAGCCATGATTTCTAGTCAAGAATAAAATGGGCTACTGGGACAATTGATGCTGGTTAGATGGAGCTAAGAAATTAGCAGTGGTTAAGAAGAGACAAGCGTCATTGAAGTGAAATCTTCTGGGAAGTGTTTTCTAAGAACACAAAGAATCTATGTTCCAGAGATGCTCAAAATTGTACCTTGTGCCGCATCTGGACTTGAGAAAATGTAAGAATATATCAGGTGGTACTGGTTTTGAAGACATGAAGTAGTCATGGAGAATAGCTGAGGCTTTAAACTTTGAAAGGCCAGCAGGCTTGGTGGTGCACACCTTTAATCCCAGCACTTGGGAGGCAGAAGCAGGTGGATTTCTGAGTTCTAAGCCAGCCTGGCCTAAAAAGTGAGTTCCAGGACAGCCAGGGATATACAGAGAAACCCTGTCTCAAAACAACAACAACAACAACAACAACAACAAACAAAACTTTGAGAGACCAGATAAGGCCATTAGCATTAGTGAATGTACAGTATCAGTCAGGACTGAATTGGTCTTACAAATATGTTGGGGTTTGGTACCATGAAAAGAACCTATGAGAGCCTACTCATGAAAACTAGTTGCAGCAGGTAATTGCAGATGCAAATACTATGATCAAAAAGAACATCAGTAGCATTTCTCTGATGATTAAGGATGTTGAACATTTTTTCAGGTGTTTCTCAGGCAATCGGTGTTCCTCTGTTGAGAATTCTTTGTTTAGGTCTGTAGCTCATTTTGAATAGGGTTATTTGATTTTCTGGAGTCCAGCTTCTTGAATTCTTTGAGAATATTGGATATTAGTCCCATATCAGATTTAGGATCGGTAAAAATCCTTTCCCAATCTCTTGCTGGCCTTTTTGTCTTATTGACATTGTCTTTTCCTTACAGAAGCTTTTCAATTTTATGAGATCTGATTTGTAGATTATTGGTCTCACAGCACAACCCTTTGCTGTTCTGTTCAGGAATATTTCCCCTGTGCCCATATCTTCCAGGCTTTTCCCCCACTTTCTCCTCTATAAGTATCAGTGTCTCTGGTTTAATGTGGAGTGAAGAATACTGAAAGACTAAGAAGCACCTGAAAAAATTCAATATCCTTAATCATCATGGAAATGCAAATCAAAACAACCCTGAGATTCCACCACATACCAGCTTTATTGGTGCAGATTGGTATGTAAACTGATGTCATCCTTGTTCAGATTATATTGAACATCCACTTTTTTTTTTTTTTTTTTTTTTTTTTTTTTTTTTTTTTTTTTTTTTTTTTTTTTTTTTTTTTTTTTTTTTTTTTTTTTTTTTTTTTTTTTTTTTTTTTTTGAGACAGGGTTTCTCTGTGTAGTTCTGGCTGCCCTGGAACTCACTCTGTAGACCAGGCTGGCCTCAAACTCAGAAATCCACCTGCCTCTCCCTCCCAAGTGGTAGGATTAAAGGTGTGTGCCACCACACCTGGTGAACATCCACTTTTTATTGAATCATCTGACATTATTAGGAGATAGAATCTCTGAGTAAATTTCCTGATTATCTAGCTCTTCCATCCTTCTGTTCCATGTTCTAAAATGTTCCCTGAACCTTAGATACTGTAATATTTTAAAAAGATGTGCATTGGGACTCCACAATATTGCATTTTGATTGGTCTTGAGTTCTTTACGTGTTTTCATCTTCTGCATCTGGACATTCCCTTGAAAAGGAGTGAGGATTAATCTGATCTTCCAAATATAAGAACAAATGTTTTGATTATTGTTAAGAATTAGGCTGTTTCAGGAAACTGGTACTCTTTTATTTTTCTCTAAGATCTAGGACTTCACTAGCCCTGGATTATTGCCTAGATTTCCAGTAAAAATAATTGTTTACCTTTTGCTAAGCAGGTATTAAGTATAATTAGAGATCCTTTGGTTACTGCTGAGATACAGAAGCCACTGCTAAACTCTTAGTGTTATCATGCTATGCTGCTCATTATAATTCATTGGAACAATGGCCTGGAAGGACAATGTTGGTTACTTCCTTTCTTAGGCTTTACTGCTGTGAGCAGACACCATGATCAAAGCAATCCTTATAAAGGATAACCCTTAATTGGGGCTGTCTTACATGTTCAGAGATTCAGTCCTTTATCAAGGTGGGAGCATAGCAGCATCTAGACAAGCATGGTATAGGAGGAGCTGAGAGTTCTACATGTTTATCTGAAGGACGCCAATAGAATACTGGCTTTCAGGGAGCTGGCATGAGGGTGCTAAAGCCCACACCAACAGTGATACACCTACTCCAACAAGACTATACCTACTCCACTAGGGCTAGTTCTTCTAATAGTGCCACTACCTGGGATGAACATGTACAAACTATCACACTTCCTTCCTTTGAAAGTTTCCGGGGTACCTTCTGCTTCCATAAAAGCTAAGCCTTAGGGAGGAGCACTCAGGTCAGTTCCATGAGAGATCTTGAGCTCTGTTTCCAAAGCTCGAAGTTTATTCAGCAGTTAGAACGTACCTTTGATCTCTGGGAGACAGTCAAGAATAGCAAAAGATAGTATGCATTGGATATCTCATGAAAAAACATGACCTGTAACTCAAAAGAGGATATCTCATGTATGACACTGGAGTTTTTAATAGATAGACTTTGACTCATGGATGAAAAATTGTCAGCTCAGATGGCAAAAGTAAATTTAATCTACATGTACTCAACTACATTCTTTTCTCTTTCCTTTGCAACCCATGATCTGGAAGTGGTCCCAATTTATTTCTTTTGTCTCTGTGGTTATTCCATAAAATGTGTCCACATATGAAGATTTATGACTTGCAGTTTTGGATGACATAGAAAATGTTACCTCTATCTTTCTAGTTCTGGGGAACCTCACTCAGTATGTTCTTTCTTATATTTTTCCATTTACCTGAAAAGTTCATGATTTTAGTTTTATTTACACATAAATAGTATATCATAATGTATCTATACAATAGTTTAATTAATTCTCCATTTCTTTGTTGCAAGGCATTCAGATTATTGCCATTCCCTAGATACTATGAATAGAGCATTAATGGACATGTCTGAACAAGTATCTGTGGAGTAGCATGTAAAGTCCTTTCAGCATAAGCTAAGAACTGGTATACCTGAGTCTTGCGCTGGATCTAATTTATGTTTTTGGTTCTTCATCCTGATTTTGGTTGTGACTATACCACTTTTAGGCTCACCAGCAGTGAATGGTTTTCCCCCTGCATCTCCTCTGTCATTTGCTGTAGGTTATTGTTAATGTTTGCTCTTTTGGTTGGGTTAAGGTAATATCTCAAATATATTTTGCTTTGCATTTCCCTAGTTGCTATGAATGATGGTAAATTTTTTGAACTACTTCTTAGGTATTTTTATTTTTTGAGAACTCTTTGTTTAGATCTGAGGATCATTTTTTTTAATACATCTGATTTTTTATATATGATTTTGAATTCTTTATACATTCTGAATATTAGTCTTCCATCAGTTCTACAATTAGAAAAAATTCTGTCCCTTTCTGTGTGCTTTCAATTCAATTGATTGACTGTATCTTTTTCTGGAAAGAAAATGTTGTTTTGTGAAATCTCATAGATCAAGAGTCAGCTTACTGTTTCAGGGCTTGTAGAAAAAGACTGACTATTGATTATCTAAGCCTTCTTTACTTTCACTTTTCTTGTTAGCATTTTTTTTAACTAATTCATTCACTTTGCATCCCAGCAGTAGTTTCTCCTCTCTTGCCTCTCCCCTCAAACCCGGTTCTTTCTTCTCCCTTCCTCTTGATTCCTCTAATCCTCCTTTATTTCTATTTAGAAACTGAGAGGCTTCCCAATGGGTTCAACCAGATTTGGAATACATATGTAAGGAAAAATGTGTAGACAAAAGGGTATACTTTGGCACACACTGTAATAGTTTATAGCTTCCATGAAGAGAGTTTTCTATGCCTTGTTTTCTTTTTTTTTGCTTTTTTATTTTTGTTTTTTTTTATTTCCTTTGGGGAAGGGAAGTTGCAAGAGCAGAGGACAGATACTAATGAACAGGGAAATGAATAGGATTCGGGTGCATGATATCAAAATTACAATTAACCAAAGAACTTTAAATTACTGTGAATTTCTGTTATTTCTTAATGGACAATTTCTTAAATAAGAGAATGAAAAGAAAAACAGATTTAACTTGATCTTTATGACTCCTGGGAATTCTCCTTAGAACTAAATAGGAGTCTTCCTTTTGTAGCTAATTTATTTTTTATTGTTTTTGGAGTTTTGTGGGGATTCTGAGTTTTATTTTATTAATTTTTTGAGAAGGGAATAGGATCTGTTTATGTAGCACTGGCTGGCCTTGGACTTTCTCTGTAGACAATGCCAGCCTGCAACTCATAGACTTCTGAGGTTTTTAATTTGTGTCTCACAAATCCAGCTTTGATGGTTTTGCAATATTTCTTTGTTGTTGTTTGGGCCAAACCTTTGAGACAAGAAGGACATTTTCTATTTTGTGTGTGACTACAGATACAATTATGGTTAGTGTTATGATATTTAAGGAGCTACCTGGGGAGCTGAGAAAGGAAGTAATTCTCAAAGAGGCTTCGTAAATCTTTGAACATTATCTTTTCAGCAAGCAATACATATTACAGCATGGTAAACAGTAAATCAGAAGAGAAGCCTGGAGCTTTGATGGTGGGATAAAAATGACTGCTTATGGCAGTATATAAGTGACAAGAAGCAGAAGGTAAAATTGAAGTCAATATATGTAGTAAGACATTCCACTCTGTCTCAAACACATATCAAAGTAACCACAGTGTTTATACTAATAAGGATGCAATGTGATTGTCCTTCCTGTGTTGTCCCAAAGAATCTCTTTCTCAGTAAAACTTTAATCGACACTCAGGCACACGATTTTTATTTCCTTCTGGTACACTTTTCCTATCTAAGCAAGTTATAGCTCTTATTGGTCCTTTATTAAAACATCACCTATCCTTTTATTTAACCTATACTTCATTTTTTAGAAGGAGCTCTATGCAAAATATCTAGAACTCCTGTTCATTGGTGCAGAGACTGAGGAGGTTCCTTTTAATATGACCAACGGCTTTACTTCCATCATCTTTTCCTGATAACCCTTTTCTTACACAAAATAAAACTATCATCAAAATTTATCAAGCACTTTGAATCAAGAGTGATATTTCAATTCTGTGACTCCCAATACTCCAGAAGCAGAGATAGAAGGATCCAGGTTAATGGTGCCCTTGGCTACATAGCAAGATAAGGCCATATAGAGCTATGTGAAGCACTACCTTTAATAAATAAATCAATAAATTCTGCTGCTTTTGCAACAGGATTCCTCAATGCCCTTTTCCTTCCACTTCTCATTGTCTTGTTGTCTCATAGGTTGTGCTGTAATTTTACTGAGAGTATAACAGCACTAGTATGTCCAGAAAAACTGCTTTGTAAGAGTTATTAATATCTGGATTGCCATTTATTTATAAACAACAACAACAAATCTTTAAAGCATTTTCTTCTAAATTGTCTCAGAAATATATTTTTCAAAATTTAAAAAACAAAAACAATTATTTGATTAATGGGAGGACAACTGAGTTCCTACATGGTATGATTTCATGGAAGGAAATCATATTCACACCACAGATACTACAGCAAGGTATGTGAAAGATAAATTACAGTGAAGCTCATCATAGAGTTCTACAGAGAGCCACCTCAGCAGAACATCATCATAGTGATGAGAGTTTACATAGCATATAGTATGTAATCCTTGTGTCTTAAGCTAATATACCAAGAAACAGGAGTAGATGCTATACAATGATTTTTAAAATTTTTATTATTTTTAATATTTTTTATCCAAGTCTAAGTGCTGATTCTGAAATATTTGTATATTAAATCAGTAATTAAATTCCCATCAAGACTCTAAAGAGGCTGAAGTTGGGAAGGCAGCTAATATTTTAGAGAGAAATGCTTCTCACCCTTCCAGAAGATCTAAATTTGGATCTGGGTGCAACTCCCTCTTCTGGCATTTTCAAGTACTTGTACATACTTGCCTATAGTCACATACACATAAAAACAAACAAGCAAACAAACAGATCTAACCTTCTAATATTAAGATATCCTAAAGGTAGTGTTCACAGTTTTTCTCAAGAGGAATGGAGTAAAAAGAAAAATAAGTTTTATGTTTCTTTTCCAAGTGAAAACCTACATAAAGTTATTAATGAATTTTAAATTCTAAGCAGTTACACATAACATCAGCACATCAAATATGTTTTTATTGTATCCATTCTTTCAGGATTACACAGTATGTGAAACTAAGGCTACAGCCATTGATGCAGGTGAGAAGCATCTTATTTTCATTCACTGCAAATGTTGGGTTCAAGCTACCTCTTGAATAAAATAAAAATGTTTAACTCGAGTTTGGAAAAATCATTCTCTTTATTCAACTACTCTTGAACAGAAGATATTTTCTAAAAACTCATTTTATCCAAAGAAACACAAAAATATCTGTCTAGTCTGGTTCATACTTAAAAAAAAATGGTTATTTTATTTAATTACAGTTTACATGTTGTCCTCCTTCTCAGTTTCCACTAGGCACACCCCCTATCCCATCCTCCCTCCTCCATGTTTCTATAAGGGTGCTCCCCCACCAACCCCCCAATTCCTGCCTCTTCACCCTAGCATTCCCCTACTCTGGGACATCTAGCCTTCACAGGACCAAGAGCTCCCATTGATGCCAGATAAGGCCATCTACTGCTACATATGCATTTGGGGCCATACTTAAACATAGCATAATGCAACATGCATTTAGTTCAACTTTTAAAGTCCTCATAGTCTATAGCAGTCTCAACAATGTTAAAAATCCAAAGTTCAAGGTCTCTTTGAGATTCATCCAATCATTTAACTGTAATCCCCAAAGAAAGACAAGAAACCAGCTGGGCAAACTCCAAACTCTGCATCTCGATGGCTGTTGTCAAAGTGGTCTTCAGATCTCCATTCTCTTTTCATCTTTGTTGATTGCAACAAACTACTTTCTCCTGTTAGCAGCTTTCCTCAGCATGTATCCCATGGCTCTGGCATGTTGTCTTTGAGTTCCCAAGGCAATCTCAATTTACAGCTTCTTGTTTCAGTGTCTGGGATTCCACTTGATATTTTGGGCTCCTCCTAAGGGCTGGCATCATTTCTCCAATTCTGTTCTCTGTAGCACTCTAAGCTCAGGTTGATCCACTGCACTACATTTGCTGTTCTTGGTGATCATCCCATGGTAGTGACATCTCCAATACACTGGGGTGTTCCACTCCAACTAGGCTTCACCAATAGCCTCTCATAGGCTCTCTTCATGGTGCCAAGCCTCAAATCCCTTGAGGCTGCACCTTCACCAATGGCCTTCCATGGCCTCTCATAGTGCCAAGCCTCAGCTGCTCTTCATAACCCCTCATGCTTTCGTAACCAGTACCACCTGAGTTACTCTTTCATTACCAAGTACAGCTGCAGCAGGAGGTACAACCTTGACTATCTCTGGAACACAGCTTCTATGTGCTCACAGAAAACATTTCCCAGAAGATCTCACCTCAGTGATGCTGGTCTCTTCTTAATCACCGCTAATTTCTTAGCTCCAGCTAACCAGCAACTATTGTCCAAGTAGTCCCTTCTATTATTCAGCCAGAGCCACATAGCAGAAACTGCAGTTATGCTGACTGCAGGAGCTGGAACACGGCCCCTTATTCTATTAAATTATCACCAGCTCTCTGTTCTCCAACTCCTTCACTACCTAAGATTTCTGTTCTCCAACTCCTTCACTACTTAAGATTGGCTGCTCTGGATCTTGCTTTGTAGATTGACCTTGAAAGCAGAGATCAGCATGCCAGTCTCCTGGGATTTAAGGTGTGTACCACCATGCCTGGATCTAAATTCAGCTGGGTAGGATCTTGCCCCAAGGTCCCACTCCCTTAATCTGTTATCTCCTAGAACACAGGATTTTGCTCCATTTCACTTCCTGGTATGTCTTTAATACTTGAACCATATATTTTATTTTTTTCCTTTCTAAGCTTGCTATGCTTGCTCAAACTTCTCTTTGTGAGACTTAACCAAAGAACATAGTCTCTGCTGGGCTTTTTTGAAACCTCCTTTGTCAATACAATTAATGCAATTAATCCAAGTCTCTTCACCTTAACCTCAGGGAGACTTTTCAGACAAGGGCAAAAGTAGCCACATTCTTTAGCAAAATACTACAAAAACAGTCTTTATGCCACATACTGAAATTCTTCTCCTCTTGGGCATGGTCAACGCACTTCAAATTATTCTCAGCAACATCGTTCCATATTCCTACTAGGATGGCCCATAAAGCCCCATTTAAAGCATTCCACTGCGTTTCAAATCCAAAGTCCCAAAATCCACATTCCTTTGAAAGGACCCCCGTAGGGAGACCTCCACTCTAGTCAGGGGATATTGGCGAACCCCCCAAGAACTCACAGAAGACCAGGCTTGATGCAAATTACATGAGGCTTTATTCGGGGAAAGCCAGAGCTCTGGGGACAACTCATATCCCGGAAGTGGATAGAGGAGTCGACACTGAGGGAAAAGAGGACCCGGTTTTTATGGTTCCTCAAGGGGGAGAGAAGGAGGAGGAGGGAGTAGGGGATTTTTCTGATCTGACAATATCCATTCTTTCTACAGAAGAAATGGGTACACGGAAGGCTCGGGTACACAGGTGCAAAGTGAAATCTACCACAAACACTTGGCAGTGAGCTGTATCTCAATCCATCAACCAAACCTCAAACATTTGGCAGTGAGCTATATCAGTTGGCAAATACATGCATTCAAAGGACAGTAGGGGCAAGCACACAGATTCAAGAAATGTTCAGGCTATTATATTTAGCTATGTAAAGGCTTTCTACTAATAATGAAATTTCTTTCCCAGTTTCAGGGTCTTTGAGACCTGTTACATTTTCTCAGGATCTTTCACTTTCAAATAAAAGCATGGTCAGATCTATCACAGCAATACCCCAGTCCCTGGTAACAACTTCTGTCTTAGTTAGGGTTTTACTACTGTGAACAGACACCATGACCATGGCAAGTCTTATATAAAAGAACATTTAATTGGGGCTGGCTTACAGGTTCAGAGATTCAGTCCATTACCATCCAGGTGGAAGCATGGCAGCATCCAGGCAGGCATGATGGAGGAGGAACTGAGAGTTCTATGTCTTCAACCAAAGGCTGCTAATGGAAGACAACTAGGGTGAGGGTCTTATGCCCACACCCACAGTAACAAACCTATTCCAACCAGGTCACACCTATTCCAACAAGGCCATGCCTCCAAATGGTGCCACTCCCTGGTCCAAGAACATACAAACCATCACAAAGACCAAAGTGCAAAAAATCTTCCGTACTACTTAGAAGAGGGAATAACATAATCATGGGAGGTAGAGGGTTGGAGGGACTTGGGAGAAATAGAGGAAAGGGAGGGTAGGATCAGGTGTGGGAGGAGACAGAGGAGATGTATAGAGAGTCAGGAAATTGAACAGTTATGTAGCAATGGGGGATGGGGAGCTCTGAGTAACCACCAGAAAGTCCCAGATGCCTGGAAAGCAAGAGGCTCCCAGGCTCCAACAGAGATGACATTGGCTGAAATGCCCAACAAGGTGGAAAGAGAACATGTAGAGACCATATCTGAAGGTTAGGCGAGTCATCCTAATTGAGGGATAGAACCATTCACCCATTTCAATAATATTAACTGAGAAATGTTCCTGTTTAAAGGAAATACAAGGACAAAGAGTGGACCAGAGACTGAAGGAAAGGCCATCCAGAGATTTTCCCACCTGGGGATCCATCCCATATGCAGCCATCAAATCTAAACACTATTGCTGATGGCAAGAAGTGCTTGCTGACATGAGCCTAATAAAGCTGTCTCCGGAGAGCCTCTGCAAAAGCATTACCAATATAGATACAGATGTTTGCAACCAACTATTGGACTGAGCACAGGAACCCCAATGACGGAGTTAGGGGAAAGACTGAAGTAGCTGAAGGGGTTTGTAACCCCATAGGAAGAACAATATCATATGTTTATTTGTTTGTTTGTTTGTTTTTTAAATAGTTGAATACCATTCTCATTAATAGCTTTGGAAGTGAAGCAGGTTACCCAATCTTTAAAAAAAAAAAAAAAAAAAAAAAAAACCCTCCTTTATATTAAGACTGACATTTTTGTTTTGACCCTATGTTATATGTTGTGCTTGTTTGGCAGAAGTATATGGAGTTTATGGTAGTGTATGCTAACTAAAAATAGAAAACAAAACATAAAACTGGTATTTCATGATTGCTCGTTCTCTAGGACACATAAACTATAAGCAACAGCAGATTTATGCCATTAAGTAGGTACAATCTGCATCTTGTGGCTAGGATATCTGCATTTTTTATGAGGCTGGAAGCATAGTTATGCAAATATTTCAAGTTTCAATTATTTTATTGATAACATAAGAATAGAGTTAGAGTATGCATTAAAGTTCTCTCCATCATAGGCCCTTCTGTGTTTCTTTTTCTCTGAAAGCACAGGAGGGTGTCTAAACAAGTGCAGCAGGATTTTTATAAATGATCCTTATTGTTAGCTGTGCCATAAAAGTTATAAAATTTTCAGTTTAAAGGTTACAGCGATCTAATAATATAGAGGGCAATATTAAACTGTTTAAAAGCAGTTAGGTATGCAAATTTGAAGTACTGACACAAGGTCTAACAGATGTCTGAAATTTTAGCTGATTGTGTTTATTCATTCTAAATATGTTTACATAATGCATTCTATGCTATTTTCTCAAGCAAATTTGCATGGAAATGTATGGATAGTCTGTGTTCTGCCATTTTTAATCATGCAAAACTGCCATTGGCTTTTGTTGAAATGATGCCTGTGTCATTTGTTCAAGGATCTACCCAGGAGAAGGTCAGTCAATCATTGGAGCAAAGGTGTCTGTAGCTGTGCAGTTAGGTAGAAATGTGTGTAGAGGACATCTGGCAAAACTCCAAGGCTCATGACAGAGAATTAGAAAAACAACCTCATTTATTCCCAAGAATGTAGGTATGAATTAATACACAGGTGTGTGCCTCCAGATACATAGTGCAATGCTAAGATGTCTAAATGTTTCTAATGCTAAATTTATGATTTTATTTAATGTATACATCATACTACATGTATATTAGTCATAGAAAAACTTTCTGGAATCAATCTGTATTAAACTCTATTAGTCTTTTATTTGTTCATTATTTTTACAGTCTTTTTCTTCTATCCAAGTTTGATTTCATTTTCAATTTCTTCTTTAAGAAATTTTTAGTATTATGTTTTAGAACAACTAAAATTCATAATATGTACTGAAGCCATAGTCCAAAAAGTGTCCTCATTGGCTATAATTAAGGCAGTATACAAAGGAGAATGTATATGAAATAAATGTTTAAATACTTTCTAAAAATAACTTCCCTCTCTCTTGCTCTTTCTCTGCATGTCTGTCTGTCTGTCTGTCTGTCTGTCTGTCTNGAGAGAGAGAGAGAGAGAGAGAGAGAGAGAGAGAGAGAGAGAGAAGGAGAGAGTCCCTTCTCCCCTGACTGGTCAGTTCTCTTCTTTACATGTAAGTCTCCATGATTAAAATGAGATTGTCAGACACTGAAGCAGGTGACTTTATGTGAGTTATCTTAATGACTTCCTGACCCCAAAATTATATTACTGGTCTACTATAACATGTTTTAAACAGATGTATTTGCATCTAAATGTTATAGCTTCACTAATTCCAAAAGTCCTACCTACTTGGAGGATATCAAACCAATAAGAAGGTTATCTCTCTTGTTTGTATACAGCATTTACAGGAAAATAAGGCCTTTATTTTCCTCATGCTTGACAGTTTAAAAATTTTATAGTAGTAATTTTTGTGATTCTCAATAAATACTTTTGATAATTAGACAGTCTGTCTATGCTGCTCAAAAATATATTTAAAACAGAGTTTTCCAAATGTTAATAGCTAATGAGAACTAGTTATTTCAATTTGTTATAGAATTCTTCAATTTCAAAAATTATATTTCCCAATATTTTTTATGTAAAATTTTTTATTAGATATTTTCTTTATTTACATTTCAAATGCTATCCTGAAAGTTCCCTATACCCTCCCCCAGCCCTGCTCCCCTACCCACCCACTCCCACTTCTTGGCCCTGGCATTCCCCTGTACTGGTGCATATAAAGTTTGCAAGACCAAGGGGCCCCTCTTCCCAATGATGGCCAACTAAGCCATCTTCTGCTACATATGCAGCTAGAGACATGAGTTCTGGGCATATTGGTTAGTTCATATTGTTGTTTTATCTATAGGGTTGCAGACCCCTTCAGCTCCTTGGGTACTTTCTCTAGCTCCTCCATTGGAAGCCCTGTGTTCCATCCTACAGATAACTGTGAGCATCCTCTTCTGTATTTGCCAGGCATTGGCACAGCCTCACTCGAGACAGCTATATCAGGGTTCTTTCAGCAAAATCTTGCTGTCATATGCAATAGTGTCTGGGTTTGTTGGCTGATTATGGGATGGATCCCCGGGTGGGGTAGTCTCTAGCTGCTCCATCCTTTTGTCTTAGCTCCAAACTTTTTCTCTGTAACTCCTTCCATGGATGTTTTGTTCCCTATTCTAAGGAGGAATGAAGTATCCACACTTTGGTCTTAGTTCTTCTTAATTTTCTTATGTTTTGCAAATTGTATCTTTGGTATCCTAAGTTTCTGGGCTGATATCCACTTATCAGTGAGTGCATATCGAGTGACTTCTTTTGTTATTGGGTTACCTCACAAAGGATGATATCCTCTAGATACATCCATTTGCACAAGAATTTCATATTTTTTTTTGTTTTTAATAGCTGAGTAGTACTCCATTGTGTAAATGTACCACATTTTCTGTATCCATTCCTCTGTTGAGGGACATCTGGGTTCTTTCCAGCTTCTGGCTATTATAAGTAAGGCTGCTATGAACATAGTGGAACATGTGTCCTTATTACCAGTTGGAACATCTTCTGGGTATATGCCCAGGAGAGGTATTGCTGGATCTTCTGGTAGTACTATGTCCAATTTTCTGAAGAACTTCCAGACTGATTTCCAGAATGGTTGTAAAAGCTTGCAATCCTACCATCAATGGAGAAGTGAGTTTTCCTCTTTTTCCACATCCTCGCTAGCATCTGCTGTCACCTGAATTGTTGATCTTAGGCATTTTGACTGGAGTGAGGTTGAATCTCAAGGTTTGGTGCTGGCACAACTGGCAGTTATCATGTAGAAGAATGCGAATTAATCCATTCTTATCTCCTTGTACAAAGCTCAAGTCTAAGTGGATCAAAGAACTCCACATAAACCAGAGACACTGAAATTTATAGAGGAGAAATTGGGGAAAAGCCTCAAAGAAATGGGCACTGTGGGAAAATTCCTAAACAGAGCAGGAATGGCTTGTCCTGTAAGATCAAGAATTGACAAATGGGACCTCATGAAATTGCAAAGCTTCTGTAAGGAAAATGACACTGTCAATAAGACAAAAAGGCCACCAACAGGTTGGCAAAGGATTTTTACCAATCCTAAATCTGATAGGGAACTAATATCCAATATATTCAATGAGCTCAAGAATCTGGACTCCAGAAATTCAAATAACCCCATTAAAAATGGGTAAAGAGGTAAACAAAGAATTCTCAAGTGAGGAAAACCAAAGGGCTGAGTAGCACCTCAAAAAATGTTCAGCATCCTTAATCATCAGGGAATTGCAAATATTTTCCTAACCCTTTTCTCATAATCCCTATCTTGATGTGCACAGATTCATCATGTTAAAATATTTTATCATTTTAAATGTTATTTTTCTATATATTTTTGGTGTTGGATGGGATAGACCACAGAGATAAGTTTATGTTTGGTGAGCATCACAAAATAGATGTACATCTAGTAGTGAACATTTGCATATAACAATACTAAGATTAAAGGCCAAACATAATTGTGAGTAAATATTCTGAGCATAAGTTCTAAATACCTGAGTTAGAGTCTCTGATCCCATGTGGTGGAATGAGACAGCTGTCATTTGTAAGTTCCTCTAATCTCCACCAATCACTGGTACATTCCTCCCAACACAAACATAAACACACACACACACACACACACACCCCACATGCATAGTGAAGTCTAGTATTCATTGGCAAATTGACAGTTTAGAGCTATCTGGAAGAATCATCTCTAAGAATGTCTGTGAAGTATTATGTTATTATGATAATGTATATGGGAAGACCTGACCAGAAATTAACAATACCATCCACTCTTGTTCTTTAGCTTATGGATCCATGATTGTATAAGTTTAGAAAGAAGCACTGAGCACTTGTTTGCATGCATTTCTTCATTGCCCTCTGCTTTCTGATGTGGACATGATATGATCAGTTCCTACAAACTCCTTCATTTCACCTCCGCGATGAAGTACAAACTAATACAAACTCTCCTTTACAAATTTCTTTGGGGGTAAGCTCAGAACATTCTACCACAACAAGAGAAAAACTAAACTGGAACAATGAAAAATCCAAACAATAGCACTAATAAACACACATAAATATATAAATGTTAAAAAATAAATACTAAGATAAACATTTCTACTATTGTTTAATGACAATAGCCATAGTAAATAGCTAATTTGTTATTTAATTTTTATACAAATTTTTTCCTACTATGACATGTGAAGTTCAAACTTAATGAGGTTCAGATACTCCATAGAGAATTTAAATAGTCTGAATAGTTAACAAGACCCATTGTATTTTTACTTCATATAAGTAAAACTAGTCTATTTAAATAGCACTCTTTTAATATAAAAATATACAATTTATATAGATAGCATAACTAATATTAATTAACTACTCCTATAAACTATGTTTCATATAAAAGTTTACTCAAGAATAGTGGTGGATATGGGGCTAGATGCATGCCCCAGCAGTTAATAATACTATCTTCTCTTTCAATGTATATCACTTCATTTCCCAGAACCTACATGGTGTTTCCCTACCACCTCTAACTTAAGTTTCCTGGTACTTGATGTGCTAATTTCTCTACCTTAGGCAACATGGACACAAATGGTGCAGATAAGAATATACTGGTAAAACACACACATTAAAAAATTAATAACAGGATAATATTCAATGTAATTTAATTATGAAGAAATGAATAGTGCATCACTTTACTTTTAACAGTGTATTAAATTGAATTTTAACAAGACTTATATAGTTTACTATAAGTGATATATTGGGAAACAAAGGGATAATTCTACTCTACTGGTTAAGAAAACATATTTCCTCATTAAATTATATTGATGTAATATGAATGTTAGGACCTAAGTAAAATGTGAAGGTCTAGGTAAAGTGTTAAGACCTAGGTAAAATATTAAGGCCTAGGTGAAATATTAAGGCCTAGAAAACAGTTACCTCATTAGCCTGCCATTATAAGGAAACTTTCTTATATTTTTCAGTTGTTACTAGGAAAATTTCTTATGTCAAGACTGATTACATATTCTGCTATGTTCTGTGCCCTTGGAAACCAATCATGATAGAAGTCTGTAGAACTGTTTTATATAGTTACATACAAAAAGCTTGGACTCAAACCCACTACTCAACAGCAGTTTCTGCACCTGTGTATAAGCTCTTATGGTATTTAGCTTTATAAGCTGTTCCTGGGATGGACCACATCATAAGAGAGACACCTATACCAATATAAGATATTATTTCGAATAAGATTTCTGAAAGAAGTAGTAAAATTTAAGTTCCCCAAACCTTCCAGAGAACTGATATACTGCTTGGCAGAAAGAGGCTTGTATGTGGGTGGGTAACTGACATCCTGGTTGGCTCATTATGATAAGTTTTAGACAAGTCCCATTCTGGTAGACAAATTAGAACATGAATATTGGACTAGGTAAGTCCCCAGCCATAGTTGATATACCCGAACCAATGGAAACAATATAAATGTACAACAACATGTTCACAAGGAAATCCTCCTATCTCTAAATTGTGAATGGTGAAATAACTTGGCACGGCTGTTTGTGGACTTTGGACTTACAAACCATGTACGATCTTATTCAGAATCAGAATCCAGATTCAGGAACTGAACCATACTCCTTGTCGAACTATCCCGGAGCATATCCTCAGTAAATTATGCATGCTTGACTGAGATTAGTTGTTTGTGTAGTTATTGAGCCAATTTCCAGACCCCAACAATTAATACATTTGCAGAATAATGCTAGACAATAATATGGGTATGATAATTATTGATTTGCTAAACATGTATCAACCACATAAAAGTAACTATAAAATTCAAATAATTCCACTGCATAGGAAACTCTTGGTTACAGGCAGATTAAATATGTGTCAGCCCTGTGCCACTCACATATATACTATAGAGTAACAGTTAGCCCCAGGTTTCTCACATTCCAAAGATTATGGGATCTTATCACTGGCAAGTAAACAGACAATAACCTGACTTGGCTACAGTACAACCTAGAAAGCTTATTAAAGCTATATTTTATAGATGGCTTAGAGTTTTAAAGAGGTAGTCCATGACTATAATAATAAGGATCATGTGAGCAAAAATGTAGACATGGTGCTGAACTAATAGATGAGAAATTACATCCTGATTCACAAGAACCAAGTAGAGAGAACAAATTTTGTATGGTATAGAATTTTGAAAACCTCAAACTCACCATCAATAAAATAAATCTTCTAACACGACTACACTTCTTAAATCTTTCTAAACTCTTCCATGAACTGTGAACCAAAAAAACTTAAATATATGAAGCCTTGGTGACCATTATTATTTAAACACACAGAATTTGGCATGTACCAAAACTTAGTGCTGAATAAAATGAAATTAATATGATTTGTTAGTGTTTTCTATATAAACAGCCTGTAAGAATACGGAAGGAATTAATATGTGTCCTAGATAGGAATCTCTTGCTTTGATAAGACCCCAAACCAAAAGCAACATGGCAACGAAATTGTTTATTTCACCTTACTTTTTAGAGTTCATTTCCAGAAGGCAGGCATGAATTCAAATTGGGAACATGGAGGCAGGCATAAAAGTAGAGACCATGGAGAACTCCAGTGCTATTTTCCCATGGCTTGTTCATCTTGCCTTCTTGTAACTTACCTGGTTCACTTGACTAGGAGTGGCACTAATCAAAATTGCATAATCACATCCTATATCATTTATAATTATTAAGAAAATGTTTCATAACCTACAGGTCAATATTTTTAATTAATTAATTTATTATATGTAAGTACACTGTAGCTGTCTTCAGACACCCCAGAAGAGGGTATCAGATGGTTGCTGGGATTTGACCTCAGGACCTTCAGAAGAGCAGTCAGTGCTCTTAATTGTTGAGCCATCTCTCCAGCCCACCTACAGGTCAATCTTACAGGAAGATTTTCTCAACTGATTTTGTTTCTTCCCAGATGACTCTTTAGATTGTGTGCCAAGTTGACAATCTCTGTTTCTGTCTCTCTGTCTCTATCTCTCTGCCTCTCTCTCTCTCTCTCTCTCTCTGTGTGTGTGTGTGTGTGTGTGTGCGTGTATGTGTGTGTGTGTGCTGCTCTCTTAAGTTTCCTAGCTTTTTTCTGTCTCTTGAGAGTTTTTCATAAGCTATCTCTGATTTAACTTGTCAAATCTTTCTTTGTTTAATCACTCTTTCTGCCCATAAATTAGCCTTCACTTTAAAAGATGGCTGCTTCCTTCTATATTCTAACCTTACTTGCATTGTTTGGGATTAAAGGTATATACTAAGGCTGTGTTTATATTCCAGCCAGATCATACTATAATCCAGGGTGTGTGTCAGCATTACAGCCTGATCATTACTACTGAGACGTTTTATGGATGTGACCCCTTGCCACAGTATCCATGTTGCTTGATTAAAACTCCTCTGCAACACTGGAGCTATTTGAAAAAGACATCAGAAAAAATATATTTAGGAGAATAAAATTTAAGCTGCATTTTAGAGGCTAGAATAGAATATACAGAAAAAGTTTTGGAGAAGCAACTAGAAGAGGTAGGTCATAAATGTAATCTACTACTTGGTAAGCTGAGGTACAAAAGCTGTTATGAGCTTGAGGCCAGTATGATCTATGATACGCTTGCAACCATCCTAGGCTGCAGAGTGACTCTCTGCATCAAATAACTGACATATGAAGGAGACAATGGGGCTGGTTAAGAGAAAAGAAAAGAGAAAAATAGGAAGAGAAAGATAGAGATGAGAGAAGGAAGGTGGGAGGAGTGAATGTAGAAGAGTATTGAGAGATCAGATGTGTGAGAGGGCCATCTTCTGGTTATTTCTCTTTCCTTTCTGACAGAAGAAGAGACAAACTTTCTTAGGTTTGTGTTTATTCTTTTTTTTTCCCCTATACCTTCCCCCATTCCCCGCCCTGCTCCCCTACCCACCGACTCGCACATCTTGGCTATGGTGTTCCCCTGTACTGGGGCATATAAAGTTTGCATGACCAAGGGGTCTCTCTTCCCAGTGATGGTCAACTAAGCCATCTTCTGCTACATATGCAGCTGGAGACACAAGCTCTGGGGGTACTGGTTAGTTCATATTGATGTTACACCTTTGGGGTTGTAGACACCTTCAGCTCCTTGGGTACATGCAATATCAGGATTAGAGATGCCATCTCAAAGATAACTAAGATTGTCAAGAAAGCTTGCCAGCTAAAAAGAATCCCAATAATAGGTTCAGAGACACAAAGCCTAGAGCCTACTGTGAGACAGAATTCACAAAGGTAAAACCAGAAAAGCAAACAGGGGTTGCCATTCAAGCCTAAGTCAGTTATCCTACTCTTCTGTGCAGCTGGATATAGGTATTTACTGTGATTATAGATACCTTTTCAGGTTGGACTGAGGCTTTCCCCACCAAACATGAAACTGTATCCAGAGTGACAAAGAAACTCTTAGAGGGCATACTGTCAAAGTATGTGCTTTCTCCAATGATAGGGTCAGGCAATGGACCAGATTTTGTGTCCCAGGTAAGTCAGAGATTAGTCAATATTTTGGTGATTGATTTTAAACTTTATTGTCCATGTAGACCCAAGAGTTCAGGACAGGTGAAGATAGTAAACAAAGCCCTAAAAGGGACCTTAACTAAATTGACCTAAGAGACTAGCAATTACTGAATTTATCTCCGTCTCTTTGCTTTCTACAGGGTATGAAACCACACTTACACTTACGGATGGAACTTATCTCTTTTAAAGTCATGTTTGAGATATCACCTCCCATTATTCTTAACAAACAAGCAGAGATCACCAATAAGTTTGAGAATTCCCAATTGCTACATGACATTAAAGCTGTTCAAGGGGCTTATAAACATACTTTGGCCTAAACATTGTGCTCTCTATGAAACAGGTACCCCGAACCTATCCCAAATCACCCTGAAGGTCACAAGATTTAAGTGTGAAATCACACACCTCTTTGCAGGTGAAGAAAACCCTGACTAGCAGTAAAAAAATTCAGCATCAGGAATCCCTCCTGTTTCCCACTGATGCAGTCCTTACTCAAATCCCAGGGACATCACGATCACTGGGTGATGAAAACTCTGACACCCTCTAAAATCTGATGGTCTAGTCCTCTCAGTTCACCAATATATCCAGGCATAAATTAAATTAGTCATACTGGTTATGTTATGAAATAACATTTTCCACTTCCAAGAACCTCTAGGCTCCATTCCAGAGATAGTACAAAACAGAATAGGCTAAATACAGTAGGGAAAAAAAACCAAACCAAACCAAACCAAACCAAACCAAACTAAACAAAACAAAAAATAACTATGCACAGTCTTCCAAAAAATCCTGTTTCTATGTTGAACATTTCAGAGTTAGATAAATGGCCAAAGTTAGATAGGGCTTTATTCAATATAATAGAGACTTGATACTATTCAACTTGTGGGTATAAAGAGTCATTTTCAGTTCCTACAAAGCCAAGATAACAAAGTCTATCAGCTCCAGGAAGCTCCATGATCGGGCCTTCTAGTTACCAGAGAAAGAGTGGGATGTGGGGGGAATGAGAGACCAGATCTTTTGAGTTCAGACTACATCTTAGAAAATCTGACCTAAGTTTAAACTTCAATTAACTAACAGGCCAGTACCTAGCCTCAGTTTCCAGCCCCCCCCCCACACACACACACAACAGCTGTATCTAACACCAGTTTCCAGGTTACCCCCAACAAAACCTGTGTCTAGCACTACTTTTCAGGTTATTCCCCAACAAATCTGCACCTCGAGGTTACAAGCCTGACCCTGACATTTCACTTACTGACAACTACCAATCAGCAGGAAATCAGAAGTTAAGCTTCTGGTTTGGCTCCCAGAACCAGCCAATTATGTTAATGGCCATAATGGATCACCAATCACATGTGTACCTTGGGGCTGCTTGCTTCTCTTCTGCTGTGGCAGAAACCACTGTTTGACCAAAGCTCAAGCTTAAAGTTCCTAATGTTGGAATTGGCTCCAAGTTGGTCTTTTGGGGCTAATGAATGCTTCCTGGTATAAAAGGATCATATGTCCTGAAAATAAACAAGACAGATAAAGCAAATTTTTATTTTAAAGTTTTTGTACAACAGTGTACATACATATAATGGTCATTTCAAATATTGAATTTATTTTATTTCTCTAAACACAATTTCCTAAAAAAAATATTTTTCATACACTTTCTTCTTAATTTAGAATAAAAAGTGGTATTTTTTAAGCTAAAATGAAGCATTACATTTCACTATCTTTTCACTTTGACCCAGTTGATACTATAGGTCAAGTATGACTGAATCTGGATAAAATGTTTGATGAAGTACATTAGGGCTAAGACAGAACAGAAACTTCCTCTTGGCCCTCCTAGAATACACTCCTGGTATCTGCTGGTTAGTTTTCTGTGAACATTTTGCTGCTTTGGAACATGAACATTTTTCTCAAATTTACTGGTTGGGGATTTTGACTAATTTTCAATAAAAAAAATCATGACACATAAAATTTACCTTTTATATTGTGGTAATCAAAAATATTAGCATTTACTTGCTAGAGGCCACAGGGAATCTATACAAGTTAATTCATTTCCTTTCAGTGTTTTTCTCTCTATCATGCCTGTGGTTACTGCTGCATCATCAGTTTTATAGTATCATAAGCTCATATCTTTATTGTTTTGTTCAAATGCTGAATAATGGATTTGGGAGAAGTTTTGCCTGGGTGCAATATTTTCTGATACATGTTTTTCATCTGTCAATCTTTTAGGCTTGAGTTGGGTGGGAGTGTGCTGTCATCATTTTCCCAAGTGAGATACTCACTGTCACTTATTCTGTGTAGTTTTATCACTAAGAGAAAGGAAGCTGCCCACTACTGTTCAGTATCTGCTTTCTTGAATTTAGTGTATATTCCATTTGTGGGCAATGTTGAGCATGCCAGACTTATTTAGTTTTACTAATATTATGAATCCATCTGAATTTGTGTGTGTTTGGTGGTGGTAGTTGGTTATTGCTCTTCCCTACTTGATAGTTTCAGTTAGAAACCACCAACAACCAAGAAATTTTATATTATATTAAAACACAAACTCTCACTGGAACAATCTAAGATTGTATTTATAAATTGGAACCATTGGCTTCCTATTTCAAATATTAAGACAAATGCCAGATGGCTGTGCCCACTTCTGTTATTTGAGTTTAAAGCTAAAAACCATGCACATCTTTTTGGTTTATTTTTATTTGTTATAAGGTACAAAATATATGTCACAAACATACTCTTGATTTGCTTTTCACATGTTATAAATGACATTCTATTAATATGATAATAGTGAATGTACTACACTTGTATGAATGAATCTACATTTGTTCCACATATAATCTGGACAATATCAATGACATTTTAAAAAAATTAACTTCTACAAATACAAAATTACTTCTGTCAAAGATTGGCAAGTGATGGTAACAGAGTATAGTTCTGTATTTCCAACTATGTCAGTGAAGATCATGGTTGTCATGATTAGCATGTTTGAAAGTATCTTCTTAGCCGGGCGTGGTGGTGCACGCCTTTAATCCCAGCACTTGGGAGGCAGAGGTAGGTGGATTTCTGAATTCGAAGCTAGCTTGGTCTACAAAGTGAGTTCTGGGACAGCCAGGGCTACACAGAGAAACCCTGTCTCGAAAAACAAAACCAAAAAAAAAAAAAAAAAAAAAAAAAAAAAAAAAAAAAAAAAAAAAAAAAAAAAGAAAGAAAAGGAAAGAAAGAAAGAAAGAAAGAAAGAAAGAAAGAAAGAAAGAAAGGGAAGAAAGGAAGGAAGGAAGGAAGGAAGGAAGAAAGAAAGAAAGAAAGAAAGAAAGAAAGAAAGAAAGAAAGAAAGAAAGGAAAAAAAGAATCTTCTTTTGGCAGCCACATTCCTAGATTTTGAAGAAAAAAATTAAATGCAATAATTGACTACTTTTCTGATACAGCTTATTAAACAAGTATCACCTTGGACATTCTTCATGACTTAGTCAATTTTCTGTGGTTTGACCATTAGGAATCATAAATGACAAACTGTAGCTCTTTTTCTAGTGTGGGAAAAATTAAATAGTTAAAAATAAGTTAAATTAGTTATTTGTGTATGTTTAAGAATAAAAAATTACATGGAAAATTTTGTGCTTCACTTTTAGTTTTATAGAATCATGAAAACTAAGTATTATGATAAACTACAGAGAAAATATTGTTTATAATATCATATGGTGTTTTGAGACATGGGCAAACTATAAGAACTAGGAATATTATCCCATGTGTTTTGATCATAAATTATCAGTTAAGTTTAACCTCATATAGCGAACTATTTGTTTGTTTTTGTTTTTGTTTTTGTTTCATTTCATCTAAGTCTCACAATGTATGCCAGATTGGATTGGAAATCACCAAGCTTGGACTCAAACACAAAGCATTCTTATTTCTCAGTATCTTAAGTGTTGGACTTTGGAGCATAAGCTTGTAAGTTTGGTTTTCTGAATACATTTCTTTTTTTGTTGGCATAATGAGACAATGATTGTTATTGATATTTAGTGAGTAACTACCTTCAACAAAGAATCAACATGTTCCATATATTATGGACAATGATACTTTGAAACATGTTATAAAAAGGTGATATATATATATATATATATATATATATATATATATATATATATTTAAAAAACAAAACAAAACAAGAAGATGATAGTTGGTGAAGGCAAGAATGAGAGAGCAGAAAGACAGAATCCTGAAGTTCATGCATAGAAGTTTACTTAACAATATCAGCATCATTTCTGCTATGATAAGAATTTGATAATAGGTGATAATGAAAGAAATCAAGACCTATTTAAGAGGCTATAGCAAGAATCTTGGTAAGTAGTAATGAAGGATAACAAGACCGATAAAAGTGAAGATGGGAGATGAAGATTGAAGTGATTATGTTTGAAGTAGAAGATATATGATTTGAATGCTGTAAGAAACAGTGATAGTGAGTGTGAAATTTACTGGTTTACTATTTATAGACAAATCATACAAGTAGTCAGTGCTTGATTTTAAAAGATAGACTTAAGAACAGGAGAACCATGAAATACACAATTTTAGTTTAAAATAATTGAAAAATGGAAATATAACCATAATTTTCACCATACACAAAACTCAACTTCAAGTGGTTCAAAGACCTTAACAAAACAAAAGCAAACAAACAAACAACAACAACAACAACAACAACAAAACAATGAACATGACAGAAGAGAAAGTGGAAGATAGCCTTGAATACACTGGCACAGAAAATGACTTTCTGAAAAGACCACCATTAGCACAGTTACTAAGATTAAAAATAAATAATAAATAGGAGCTCAGAAAATTGAAAACATTTGGTAAATTGAAGGACATCATCAATTCAGCAAAGCAGAAGCTTATACAATGAGACAGATTTTTACCAACTCCAAATCCAATATCCAAAATATGTAAGTAACTAAAGACATTAGATAGAAAAAAGCCAACAGCAACAAAAAAGAAAATAACCCATTTAAAAAAAAAATAAAGTATAAATGTAAATGGAGAATTATCAATAGAGGAAACTCAAATGGCTAAGAAACATTAAGAAGTGCTCAACATGCTTAGGCATCAAGGAAATAAAAATCAATAATACTTAAGAATTCTATCTTATACCACTGAGAATGACTAAAATCAAAACACAAGTGACAACTGTTGTTGGTAAAAATATAGAACATAGACAGCAATCCTTCATTACTGATAAGAGTACAACATTGTTGCTATACTATGGACATCAATATAGTGGTTCCTCAGAAAACTGAAAATTGATCTATCTCAAAAGCCTGCTATTCCACTCTTGGGCATATAACCAAAGGATGCTTGTATATACAAGAAGGATTATTGTACAACTATGTTCACTGAAGTGTCATTCATAATAGCCAGGAACTGGAAAGAACCTTGAATTCTCAGTTGAATAATAGATAAAGAAAGCTTGGTACATTTAAAATTTAGAGTAACTCAGTTGAAATATATATATATATATATATATATATATATATATATATATATATATATATATAATCATGAATTTTGTAGGCAAATAGATACAACTAGAAAAGATCATCCTAAGTAGTTAATCCAAATCCAGGGGGGGGGGGAAATGTAGCATATATTGGGGTTTTGAGAGTGCCATGCAAACCAAAAATATACCAAACTCAGTTAAGCAAGAATATTTTATAGAAAGCATATTAAAATACTGAACATACAGGTCTGCAAGAAGTAAAAACTCAATTGTAGGAGCAATCTGTCCTCAGGGCCGACTTTTTATATGAAAACCAGGATCAAAATTTGAAGGCAAGCAGTAAATGGGTACTACCTTTTTGTATAACTAGACAAAGTATTATCAGTTAACCTTTAAACTTATTGGTCCTGAGTGAGGTCAGAAGGCAGGTAGAGAGAGATGGTGAACAGAGGGATTTCATAACATTCAAATAACAGGGTATAAGCGATTCATCATAACTTTTGGCTTATTAGTAGCATTCTTCATTGTCAGTTAATGTCATAACAATGAACTTAGTTTCAGCTTGTGAGTAACATGGAGTCTGTTTCCAAAATTGCTACAGTTATCTTAAAAGGAACAGACCTCAGCAGTATGTATTCATTTATAAGTGGGTGTTATCCATTAAGTAAATAAAAACCAAGCTAAAATTTGTATACCTAGAGAGGTTAGACGAGGAGCAAGTCTATAGAGAGGAAGTATGGATCTCTTGCACAAGGGAAAATAGAATAGATTTTACAGCTAGACTGAGGCCTGTTGGGGCAGTGAGTAAATAGGAGAAGGATCAGGTGAGAGGCAGGGATTGGATGGAAGGAAACAGTACAGAAAGAGGCAACTGGGATTCTATTGTATTTAGGGGACTGTGTGGAAACCTAGTGTAGAGGAAACTTCCTGGAATCTATGGAGGCAAACTTATTGAAGATTTCTAGTAATGGGGATGCAGTTTGATCTGGCTATCTCTTGTACCAAGGCAAGGCTCCCAGCCCAGGAACTTGGATTTATTTGGCTGAGTTGTTGGCCAAGGAGGTACTGTGGCAATGCCCATAGAAAACAGGGTGATGCTAATGGAGAGGTGAGCTTTTGGAAAACTGACAGCATGGCCTCATTGCTGAGGACAAAATATATATTACTCATTGAAAGTAGAGATATCAGACTCTGTGCCACAGTACTCCATTCCCAAATACCACTGGGAGAGAGAGCTGGCCTCCCAGGAGTTTGGACAAGCCTGTGAGCACAGGTAAGATCACCACTTCTGCTCAGAGGGACCCGTCCAGAACCCTCAGAGCACAGGAACCAAAGAACAGCCAGGGACAGGATCCTTCTAGTTTCTGTCTACACCCTGGAGCTGACTCTGTGTGACAGCTCTCCATACCCAAATCCCTCATGGAAAGAACAGGTCTCCCAGGAGTACTGACACACAGGTTTGCCACAGTCAGAGATAGCAAGACCAGCCAACACCAGAGATAACCAGAGGGCTAGAGGCAAGGGCAAGACCAGAAACAACAGAAACCAAGGCTACTTGGAATCATCAGAACCCCATTCTCCCACCATAGCAAGTGCTGGATACCCCAACACACAGGAAAAGCAAGACTCTGATTGAAAATCATATCTCATGAAGATGATAGAGGACTTTAACAATAACATAAATAACACCCTTAAAGAAATACAGGAGAATACAGGTAAACAGATAGAAGCCCTTACAGAAAAAAACACAAAAATCCCTTAAAGAATGTAAACAGGCAACCTCAATAAATAGGAGGTTGGGGGACCCCTACCTCCAGAATGCATCAGAGACATGGGAGGTAAGAGACTCCCAGAAATCATAGGGAGGGACCTATGAGGAAATGCCCTATAGTAGAGAGTAGGAACTTAACAGAGCCCACCTCCAGCAGGAAGACAGAACATCAAATGAGGAATGGGGTTGCCATCCCACAGTCATACCTTTGACCCATAATTGTTTGTGTCTGAAAGAATTACAGGGATGGGAATGTAGAGGAGCCTGAGGAAGAGAAGGTCCAGTGACAGGCCCAAAGTGGGATCCAGCTCAAGGGGAGGTCCCAAGGTCTGACTCTATTACTGAGGCTATGGTATGCTCACAAAAAGAGATCTATTATGACTGCCCTTCAAAAGACTAAACAAGCAGTTGAAAGAGTCAGATGCAGTTATTTGTACCCAAGCAATGGAGCAAAGCAGCTGACCCCTGTTGTTGAATTAGGACAGGCTGGAAGAAGCTGAGGAGGAGGGCGATTCTGAGCGAAGACCAGTAATTTTAATTAATCTCGACCTCCAAGATCATTCAAATACTGGATCACCAAACAGACAGCATACACCAGCTGATATGAGGCCACTAAGTATAATTAAATGTAGAACAATGCAACATAATGCTATTACATATAAAAGTAATATTTTCCACATGTGTGTGTTGACATTTTATGACTGCTCAATCCAAATGGTCATCTCACATCTTTACATACATGAGTTCTGAAAGCATTTTTGTTACACTGCAAATAATGGTATACTAAGTTAGAGGAGATGACTTAAGATTACTTACTGTTTATCTTGGGAGACCAAATTCAGTTCCTGGCTCCAACTTTGGCCTGGGCTGCACCCAACTTCTTGTAGCTCCATCTTCAGAAATTCAACATGCTCTTCTGGCCTCTGAAAGCACTCCACTTATGTGCACTGTCCCCATTATTAAACTAATATGCACTGCCTCTAATGTTCCACTGATACGCACTGCCTGTAATAAACCACTCATATGCACCACCCCTAATACTGAACTCATGTGCACTGCCCCAATACAGCATTCATGGCCACTGCACCTAATACTGCACTGATGTGCACTGCCCTCAGCACTGCCCTCATGCGTACTGACCCGAATATAATAGTCATGTGCACTGCCTCCAATACTCTTAATAGCAACCTAAAAATAAGTTAATTCTCAAAAAGGTAGGGAAATGTCACAGGTGATCTTTTACAATAATGAATGAATGTATACTTCATGACCAAGAAGTCAAAGGAGAAGAAAGTACAAATAAGACCTAGTGGCTAAAGGTAAATCAAAATAAAAATAGGGTGTATTATATTAGAAATAGGGTATATTCAATATTATGAAAAAAAAGACAATCTCATGAATGTTATCTATAATATTTAAGGCTGAGAAAAGATTAAATGAATTCAATACCTCTAGCCAGTCACTTAGTTATTTTGTAATCATGTAAGAAGACTTTTAAAAACATTGCATGCAAGAAATTCTCTAATTAAAAAAACAAAAACAAAAACAAACAAAAAAAAACATTGCATGCATCATACACTGATAAAGCCAAAATAATTAGTGTTCAGGTATATCTCCATGTATAATAAATATGTTAATTAAAATACCTAAAGCAAAAAAGTATATTATTAATGTTAAACAGTAGCATAAACAGGAGATAGAGGTAGCCCCTACCTATTTTGAAGGGCTATCTCTGCTAGAGAGCAGAGAACCTGGGAGATGAGAGACTCCTTTTCTAATCTCTTTATATCAATATCTATGGTCTCAATAAGACCATCATAATGCTTGTTTTGTAACACCAGGGAAGCTATTCTGGATCCCATACCTACCATAACTAATCCTATGAGAACAGCCAGGGTTATAGCCAAGATTCATTGTTGTTTGCCTCTTGTAGGGACTGATCCAGATGTTCCATCTAGGAAGTCTAGGACTTGGTCATATGTGTTCATAAAATTCTTTTTCCTGGCATAATATAACCCTCTGGGGACATAAGGCAAGCTTTGCAGTGCATGTCCATCAGGCATTAGATATTTATCATAATCTGAATTCATTCCATAGTTCTGGTTACATGAATGGCTATAGACATTAGGCTCTTTTCCTATACAGGTGCCCTGACCTTCTATGGACAATTAGGTCAACCTAGCCTTACATTGTTGCTATCTGCACTCAATGGAGTTTTAAATTTTGATAAAGTTCAAACAAGGATGGATATATCTTATAGCATAGGCATAACTCAGATGACTCAGTTCTGGATGCATGGGTGACCTGAAAGGATTGGACCATCATGTTTCAGAGGAGGTCCAGGCTGTTATCACTTAGTCTTCATGTCTTTGTGGCTTTGTTTCTGGCCTTGTTACTTGAAGATGGGAATGAGCCCTCAAGTTAGATTGGGATCCAAGCCTATTGAGGTGGTGTTGGTGGGGAGTTATCCAGCAGGACATTGGTGTAAAGAGCAATGGGGATGTCAGAACATAAAGTTGGACAGTGAATAAGACTCCAGGATCTATACCAGTAACATAAAAGGGTCAGTCCCCAAGTCTTATTGGTATTCAACTTGTCTTCTTGCTGTCATCTGTGAATCTGAGAACAACACGATTGCATTTCTCCCTTTAGCCATGAGAATTGAACCTAGTTATGGTGATGAGGTCCTTACTGAGGGGACTTCCAGTCTACCATCCACTGGATACACTTCCCCAGACAGCACAGAAGTAGGCCTCAGGGCTGCCAGATTTTTTGCAATGTTAATGGCTTTAAGAATGTCCTAGGGAGACATAAAAAGCTTGGTGCTGGGTTGGCAATTGAACCAAATGTAAGTTGCAGCCATAACACAGTGGGTGCTGTTCCCAAGATGTCCTACAGAGCAGTCTCTTATTCTTTACTGACCAGAATACATAGGTCAGTATGGAGATCCAGGAACCAGGTACCTGGGGGTGCAGCCCGGGAAATGTATCTTCCCTGTGACCATATTGATGTTGTCCCAGGTCAGGTAAAATGGTGGTGGGGTTGTGTTTTGCAGTTCATACAGTAACCAGGCTCATCAGGATCACTATTATGTGAGCTTGAAAGGATTGGAAGAATGCTTAGTAGCATTTCATTTTCTGTGGATCCATACTGCAATTCCATGAACTTTAAATGTGGTGGGGATGTTCATAATGATGACATAGAGGCCTTTCCATTAGGTTATAGCATCGTTGGTGGTGTTTCTTGATTAGGTCCAAGACTCTGGGCTGGAAATGGATGAGGCTCTGGAGGTGAAGCTGTTTCATAGAGGGCACAAAGTTTATTCTATGTGGTGTCCCTTCTCCACCAACATAGTTGGTGCAATGACAGGAGCTGTGCCACACCCAATGGCTCCTGTTGTTTTGTTAATTAGGCTAAGAGAGCCGGGCTCCCCCCTGCAGCCAGGTTCTACAAGTCTCCTAGGTCACCCAGCTCCGCCCAGCTTACCAGAGGCCCACCTACAACCAGCCCACCTGCGCAACCTGCGAGATGTCAGGAGACTTCAGGGTTCCCACCAAACTCCAGAACGCCTGCACAGAAGACTGGGGGCGGGCTTCCCTTCCTTTATCCCCAAGTGCTTGTCCGCCATTAAACAGTCGTTCTAAGCAGAAGCAACCATGTAGTCTCGGAGTTCTTCTTTCTTCCCCCACTCTCTTAGTTTCATTTCAGCTTAGGGCCAATCCTACAGGAACTCTGTCCACTGCGGGCAGTGGACCCCAACATTTCCATATATGTTTATGGGCCCCCTGGATAACCTCAAGATCTCCCAAAAGTTTGCAGTCATCTGATTTGGCGATGACTTCATTCTGAAAGTTAGGAGTAATTGGAGTGGTAGAACTGAACATGATCTCAAAGGAGTTGAGTCCCATCTGGTATCGGGAGTTCTGTACCCTCTAAAGGGCAAAGGGGAAGAGAGTCAAACCATCACTGCCAGTCTCTAAGGTCAATTTAGTTAAGGTCTCTTTTAGAGTCCTGTGCATCCTTTCTACCTGTTCTGAGTTCTGGGATCTATAAGCACAATGACACTCCAATCAGACCCCAGAATAATTGCTAATCTTTTACTTACCTGGAACACAAAAGCAGGTATATTATCTGATCCTTTAAGTTGAGGGAAACCATACATTCGAAGAATTTCTTTTAATAGTTTCTTCACCATTGTTTCTTTTTTAAAAAAAAATATTTATTTATTTATTATATGTAAGTACACTGTAGCTGTCTTCAGACACTCCAGAAGAGGGAGTCTGATCTCCTTACGGATAGTTGTGAGCCACCATGTGGTTTCTGGGATTTGAACTCAAGACCTTCAGAAGGGCAGTCAGGTGCTCTTACCCACTGAGCCATCTCACCAGCCCTTCTTTTATTATTTTAAAAATTTAACTTATTTTTTATTATATGATTCAGGTTTGTGTCTATGTGGTTATTTCCTAATGAGCTCAGGTGAACATCAAGGCAAAAGAATGTCTCGGATGACCAGTTAGTTGTTGAGTTAATTTTTATTGAAATTCCCACTCTCACATATCACTATCTGCCTTTTACTCCTTTTCACTGTCCTTTCCGTCTCTTGTCTTTAATGTTCTAGGCCAGGATTTGTCCTTGTTTTCTCTCCACTTATTTGATCACTATCACACCATTTAGTTAATGTAGAAGTTCAAGTGTGATCCTAAACAATGACCATTAGTTATTTAATTGTACTCTGCTTACCTTTCCTTGGGTTTCACATAAACAACTCAATTCTCAGGAGTTCTGCTTTATTCCTCCATATTTCCGTAATAATGAAAAAAAAATACTCCATATATTATATGGTTTACATTTTCCTGGTATCAAGAATGAATATTAATTTTTAAAAACAACTATAAATAATTGAGAAATTCAATGTTCTGAAGATTGTGTGTGTGTGTGTGTGTGTGATTTGATCTATTTTTTGCCCTTTACGTAAGTGTTTTTTAAGGATAAACTAATCTTATCCCTAAGAGGGCTCAAAGCAATACCATTATACAATAATAATATTTGATATTTTTCAATATAATCATATAGAGGTAGCTTTGCTGGTGTTGTTTTTCTCTCCAAAAAATAAAAAAAAATTAAAAATTAAAAAAAAGAAACGACTATAATTTCCAGTGACAGATTATGATGACAGTCAGAACACTTACCACCTCTAAAGTACATTAGCCATTTCCAGCTGCCTTGGCATGAACTATGATAATTTTGTGTCAACATGAATTTGAGTATCTCCATATTTTACATACACCCCAAAATAGTAAATATGTGTCAATAGTCACATTTTATGTAGGCATCTCTATTTCATTTACTAGTTGTTATTAGTATTTTAAGGAATGTGAAACTCTTATTTATTTCTTAAGCAGTTGTACAGCCAAAGTCAAGAAGTCAAACCATACTCTACACACAGTTTCTAGAAAAATGAAAGTAAAATTATTGAGATTTTTGCTCTAATGTAGCTGAGCATACATGTGATTGATAGTGGTATTTTCAATATACTAAGTGAGTATGTTAAGAGGAAAGAAGAAAAATTGGAGCAATATTAGCAGTGACCAAATGGTTAACTATGTAAAAAGACAGATTACAATTATAAACCATTCAAAAATATGTCAACAGTTCAATTAATATGTGCTCATGGAAGGTCATAAAATCCTACTAACAGTAGAGGGTAACACATTTCTCAGACTAATATTCTGCTCTTACAACACACACACACAAAGTCACACATATATAAAACTTATTTATGAAACATAAATTATAGATACTATACAAATGAACCTCTATGTCAGTCTATATATGCATAGACATGTACATTATACATATGTATATGTATATGTACGTGTGTGTGTTTGTATATGTGTGTGTGTCCATGTGTGTGCACATGTGCATGTGTATATACCTGGAAATGGTTGATAAGGGTGCCATATATATGTGGCTCTATCATTTTCAATGGTTCATTTTGTTGTTGCAACCAATAACATC
Source organism: Mus minutoides (assembly GCA_902729485.2). Lineage (NCBI taxonomy): Eukaryota > Metazoa > Chordata > Mammalia > Rodentia > Muridae > Mus > Mus minutoides. Next base: position 78,126 of record CACVCL010027020.1, read on the forward strand.
ACTAAGAAAGCCTCCATGTCTCTGACAGTTTATGAGCATATGCGTCATTTGTGATTAGACGTTGGAAGATAATGAAGTTTCCTATATTGGTTTCAGGTTTCAATAACTGATAAAATACTAGATACCTACATCCCTTACATTACACCAAATTGGAATCAAAGACAGAAATTCTGAGTGGTTAATCTTGATATTATAAAATCTACCCAATGAAAAGGTATTATTTTACATACAATGTAATATTTTTATTGAGGCATTTATTAAGCTGATGAGAATCTATTTACCAGTAAAATACTAACTTTGTTTTAGTCATAGATTGGCTCTTTAGAACAAATGTAAATAAATATTAGGATGTAATGAGTTAATGAATTTAATCTATATAAAATGATTGAATTGCGTGCTAGACAGGCCCAAATCCCATAGACTTGAAAGATAAGAAACACCAACTTGTGTCATTACTTCATACTGTGAAAACATGACATCAGAGTGGCAGCATATCTAGGACCCGGAGAAGGCTTCTTTTCTAGTTTATATTTTACCTTCTTCCTGAGTGTGTTTACACAGAGGAAAGAATGTTCTGGTGGTTGTCTCACTTTTCATAAGGGCATCAGTTTCATCTTCATAGCTGTTACTTTATGATCAACTCTAAACCTGGTTCTCTTAAAAGTCTGATGTCCAGATCACAATGATATTAGCTTTCAGCATATGAATTTTGATGTGGACTGAATTTAGTCTAGCATACTATATTCATAGTATATATTTTTTTAAACTTCTTGGTTAAAAACAATTATGCCTGGTATGAGATTTTGGCTTCATAACAATATTATTAAATAATATGTGTCATAAAAATCTATGATATTGTAACAGCATGCAATTTCCTAATGTCCATTTTCAGTAGAGACCTAGGAAAATAAGAATGTGACAGTTTAAATCTATTGCATACTTTCCTTAAAGATGAGTTGTTTTACTTTTCATAACATATTTTCTTGGCAAATGATTAAATAGTTTTATCTTTGCTTTGTCTTTGAGTATCCATATTGGGGGAAGATTGTTTAGACACCTTCAAATGTAATTCATGGTTCATTTCTTTGAAGTAAATGATATTTGACATGTTAAATTACATAATATTCAAAGAAAGATTATCTTGACACTCATAAGCAATGGCATTCATAGAAAAATAAAGGAAATAAAAGTATTTGGTTTTTTTTCAGATACCATGAACATTAATAGAGGCTTCTCTTTCAATAAAAATGAAAATATACAAAAATTTAGATGTTTCAAAGGCTAAAATAAGTTAGTTTTTGTTAAGCCTCTCTAACATTTATTTAACTCCTGATTACTTCAACACAAAATATGTCTAGAAAAACACCATCACACATATACAGAAAGTGGACTTTGTAACAAGCAACCTAATAGTTTATAAGTATAGAAAAGTAAATCAGAATCTGCAATAGAAAGTACTGCGCAAAGGAAAAAAAAATAAAAAAGCAAATGTTATCTGTTTTCTCCTTTTATAAATGTACTTATCAGCATGAAAAGTTAACTCTTTCTGTACCCAATATTAGAAAAGGTTTTTATTAACCAGCACTATTTCCATGCCTTCCTCCCCTTTCAAAGAACTTGCTTTTGATTTACTATATTTGTTGTTAAAAAATATAACTCTTGATTTGAATCACAATTTTTGTAACATTATGATTTCTTGGATTATTTTCTCAGGTTCAGGGACCTATGCTTTGTTTTATAATTGAGTCCTCTATTCTTAGACATGCACCTTATTTCACAGTACTATAAAAGTACTTTTCAGTTAGTCTTCATAGTGATAATTTGAAAAACTTCTCATTTTAGAAACATAATTAAGAAACATCCTATTTTATTTAATATCTCATAATATTGTATATTTGCCTTCTGCCCCAGTTAAATGGAAAATTGATAATCACTTTTCAAAAAATTAGAATAATTTAATAATGTTGTAAAGTTTTGTTCTAATTCTGAATTGTGCTTAAATTAGCTTTTACTTTATTTAGTTCTATAAAAATAATTCTTACTCTTGTTTTACCTAAATTGTATAATTAGTGTCTGAATAAGCAGATCATTTACATTTATTTTTCAATAAGAGAAAGGATTACAATGGTATTGAAGTTTGGCAGTATGAAGTCAGCCAGTGAGCTTGGAGAGGGATGACTCAGCATGCAATTCACAAAAAAACAGAATACAAGGCATCCTTTAAGAAGCTAAGTTTTCAGAACCAGACCTGAATAGTCCTAATGTTCCCAATTTGCTGATATGGAATGTAAGAGGTTTAGATCATAGAAATGCCATTTTGAAACAAAATTGCCTTTATACTCTATGGCCTTAGCCTTGGGATATGAATCTTTCTCCATGTAACATTTCAACATAAGAGAAGTGTTTGTCACAAGATGGAAAACAAAATTCTCAAATAACAAAGAAATATGATTGAAAGATATTCATGAAAACACTCCTATTTTGATCATAAGTATTTCCTAAGATTCTCCCTGATCATTAATGTGAAAGGTAAATAAACATATAAGATACAATTTACAGAGAAAATATTGTAGGATGAATGATAGAGGAAAGCTGATGATGTAGTGATAGGTGGAATATGAGGACAAGAGGTAAAAGAAAGCTTGGTAGTACAGGGTTCTTCTTTGAGCTTTTCCTTCAACTCTTGATATATATTTGGTTTTGTCATGTTAGTCTCTTCTGCTATATACTTCTTATTTATCCTGGAAGTTCTCATATCCAAAGTCACATGTCTGGCAGTAAAATAGATGAAAAAATGCAAATAAATCTTGAATGTCAAAGAGGAGAAACTGACTTGAAATAAAAACACAAAGCACAAACAGAAATAAAATTTATAGTTACTGATAACTGTCATTACTTTTTCACGTGTAATGGCTGCATGTTAGGTTAATTAACTCAGAAATTACAGGATATTTTCTCCAATTAGCAGATTGCACAATTTCAACCAAACTCAAATTTTGAGAAAATACTAGTTGAATTAATAGTTCTAGATAGGGTTTAAGTGAAAAAATATATAATTTTTAATAAAAATTATTATGTATTATATTAATTTAAAATTCTTTGGAAAACTTCTGATTCCTAAAAAATTGTTTATCTGAAATAGTAAGTGAATTAGAAGAGATAGTAGGGTTTTTTATGTATATTTATGTTCCATAGAGAAACAGCTAGAATTTATCTATTTGCTGAAAATGTTTATTGAGTTTAAACAAAACAGACAACAGAATATAAGTAAATAAATAAATAAATAACAACGTCACATATTTTCAAATGTAAGATCATGTAAGATAATTTTCCATTATATGTTTATTTACTTTTGCTGGAAGTAGCTTAAATTTTGCTAGGATTTTGTAGATAACTATAATGTTCTATGATAGAATCAATAATATTTTTGAAAATTAAAGTTCATGGTTGCTTACCGAAGCCTCCCAAATCAATAAATATATTCACATACTTTTTAGCAGCATTATTCTACAAGAAATACGTTGTTTTCAAAGAACTAAAGCAAGTACTTTATTATAAAACAGTATTAAATTCTGATATGGGTCATTTTCCTTTTATTCGTATTAATTTTATAAAATACTCATACATTTTTATTTTATTTTATTTTATTTTTTATGGATCTGTGCTCTGTCTGCATGTATAGTTGTGTTAGTGTGTCAGATGCCCTGGAACTGGAGTTACAGGTAGTTATGAGCAGTCATATAAGTGCTGGAAATTGAACCTAGGTCTTCTGCAAGAACAGGCGGCACTCTTAACTGCTGAGCAATCTCACTAGCTACACATACTAGAACTTTAAAACATTTTGAAGCTATTTTTCACTAAACATTGCAACAACATATTTTAAGAGTTATTTTCCATTTTTTCCATTTTTGAATGCATACATTTACTTTTTTCCTTTTCATTCAATTTGCACCTCTATTGAAGCACCCCCTTCACAAGGCCCCTCCCTCATTCCCCAATCCCATTCTACTCTGAGGGCCCCCATGTTTATGAGTACCGCCAATCCTAAGAGATAAAGTCACTGCAGGACTAGGTGCATCATCCTCTACCACTAAGGCCAGACTATAAGACTCAGTTGGGGAATAGGATCCATGGGCAGGCAACAGATTTAGGGAAAGCTCCCTCTCTAGTCATTGGGGGATGTACATGATAACCAAGCTGTATATCTGCACAAACATGCAACAGGCCTAAGTTCTGCCCATGCTTGCTCTTTGGTTAATTGGTGATTCAGTTTCTGGGAGCTCTGATGGGTTCAGGTTGGTTGCCTATGTCTTCTTGTGTAGTACTTATGCACTCTAGTTCTTCAAATCTTCCCACAATTCTTCCATAAGATAAACTGATCTCTGTCCAGTATTTGACTCTGGTTCTCTGCATCTATTTCAGTCAGCTATTGGGTGGAGCATTTCACATGTCAGTTATGCTATGCTTCTGTCTAGAAGCATAACTGAGTAGCATTAATAGTGTCAGATATTGGTTCTTTTTTTTTTTTTTCAAATATACCAACTTTTAATTATTAGCATAGATGAAAGAGACACCAAGTCAATGGCATGGATATCTTCAGCATGCTCATAGATGAAAACTCCCTCCACACTAAGGAAAGTCACATCTACGCAAAACAAATCCCACCCCCCAACACAGAACAACAAATAGACAAGACACGAAAGAAAAATCTTCTGAGCATTATTAACACACTAAGTATATATAACAAAAAAATGTATATTAAAAGCTGTAAGAGGAGACTAACAGCTGATTTTTCAGTGAAAACTCTGAAATCCCCCAGAGGCTGTAACAACACATACATGTCTTAAAGACTATAACAGCAAACCTAAAATAATATACCCAGCACAAATGTGATGATTTAAGGAGAATGGATATTTTCCATGACACAAGCAGCCTAAACAAATTATGTTAAATAAACTAAAACCTAAGAGAAAAATAGGAAACATTATTTCTCCCTGAAAAGAGAACTCAGCATTGCAGAAAGGGTCATATTGTGGAAAGTCTTAATTATTAAAGAATACAATACACTAAGAAGAAAACAGCAACAATCAGTAACAGGATTACCATTACTTGTGAAGGAGAAACGGAAGGGTTCTTTGGAAAGTCAGCTGGATGATATTTTCCTTAAAGTGGACAGAAAGACAAATTCAGACTTGTGAAGGAACATTTTGCTTAAGCAGACATAGGGGAGAGGATGTTCTGCTAAAGCAAGCATGTGAAAGGGCACATGATGAAAGATTTTTGGCTAATGAAGCACATGTATTGGTCTTACAGTGTAAGTGAACCGCATTTGTCAGGACAGCATAGAGAGAAATGCACCAAAAAAACTTCTGGTGGCATACTGCAGTTTGTTGCCCCTTCCAAGGATTTAGGCTGATTGGAGGCACACACCTGTGCTGAGGCAAGAGACATGCTGAGGCAATGCACATGGAGGACATGTGATGTTTGGAGGGTAAAAATAGGACTAAATGGAGCGACAGAGACAAAGCTTGGCTTGCTGGTACACCTAGGTGTTCAGTGCTTGTATGCCTTACTGTTTCACTGATCTTCACTTCCCTGAGAGAGGCACAGCTGAGAACTTCTCCTGGTGTTCCTGATGGTCCTTCCTGCTGACTCAAGCCAGGGCTGACACCTGGCTGTCTCTGCTAGGTTGTGTCACCACTGTTGCTAACCGAACTCTACCAAAATGGACCCCTGATATATTTCTAAAGTTTTTTTTTTTTTTTTTTTTTTTTTTTTTTTTTTTTCCAGTCATTGCTTGCCATTCACTCAGGCTCTGTTCAATTCTGTGCTTCTTGTAGGCAGGACAAATTTGGGGCTAAAAGTTTGGTGGCTGGTTTTGTGTCCTTATCCCTCCACTGGGCATACTACCTGGCTACAGAAGATAGCCAATTCATGGTGTTTATCAACTCTATGCATTCTTTCATAAAATTTTTAGTGGCACTTATGTATACTATCATTTTATCTGCAAATACCAATACAATGACTTCTTTTCCAATTTGTATCCACTTGATCTTCTTTGTTGTCTTATTGCTCAAGGTAGAAAGTCAAGAACAATATTGGAGAGACATGGAGGGAGTAGACAGCATTGCCTTGTCCCTGATTTTAGTAAGTTTATTAAGTTTGCTTTAACTTTCTCTCCATTTAATTTGATATTGGCTATTGGCTTGGCTTTACTAGGTTTAGGAATGCACCTTGTATCCCTGTATCTTTAATCTCTCCAAAGCTTTTAACATGAAGAGGTGTTGCATTATTTTTCAAAGACTTTTTGAGCATCTAATGAGTTGGTCATGTGATTTTTTTCTTTGAGTTTGTTTATATAATGAATTAGGTTAATGGATTTTCATATATTGAACCACACTTGCATCCATGGAATAAAGGCGACTTGATCATGGTGAATGATATTTTTTCATGTGGATTTTTTTATGAGTATTTTACTGTGTTTTTGCACTGATGTTCATATGGGAAATTGTTCTGAATATCTCTTTTGTTGTTGAACCTTTCTGTGTTTTAGGTATCAGGATGACTCTGCCCTCATAGAATGAGTTTGACAATTTTCCTATTGTTCTATTTCAAAGAATATTTTGAGGAGTATTGGTATTAGTTCTTTATTGAAGGTTAGGTAAAATTCTGTGCTAAAACCATCTTCTTTGTTGTTTTTAGGTCTTTATTTTCCCCCATTGGGAGATATTTAATGAATTCTTTTAATTTCCAATGGGTTATAAGACTACTTAAATATTTAACCTGATTTCGATTTAACTTTAAGAAGTAGTATGTTTCTAAAAAATCAACCATTTCTTTTAGATTTCTCCAATTATGTGTACTACAGACTTTTGAAGTAAACTACAATGGTTTTCTCAATTTCCTCAGTATCTATTGTTATGACTCCCTTTTCTGATCTTATGTTGTTAATTTGGATACTGTCTTTATGTGTCTTAGTTAAATGGTTAAGTGTTGACTACCTTGTTGATTTTCTCAAAGAACCAGCTGTTGGTTACATTCATTCCTTGTGTTGTTCTATTTGCTTATAATTCATTGATGTCAGTCATGAGCTTATTTTTTAAGTAAATATGTTTTTATTTTTTCTTATTTTTATTATTTAAATGCATTTTATAGCTCAAACATATTAATAATATCGATTATTTTGAGAATCAAATAGCACATAAAAATTTTGTTCAATGTTTATATTCATATCATTTAATACCCTAAAAGAATTATTAATGAATATTTAATACTATCCATAACTTAGAATTCTGTATCTAATGTTGAATACAAAATTGTTTCAAAACATACAAAATATTTTTTAAGAATTAAGTATATTAAAATATCATATAAATATTAAAAATTAATCATTAAGAGATATATTCAAAAGCCCATTTTTTATAGCCCCACTTGACATAGTGAGAGAGTATATCAAATGTATTATATATCTCTGTGCAATGTCTGACTATAAGTTTACTTTAAAAAGATTATCAGTGTTTCTAGGTGAGAAATTATTTTATCAATAAATATGTTTTAAAATTTTCAAAATAGCAAAAACTCTTTGTTGTTAAACATTAAGAAAATGCTAATTTCAAGCACAGTGAGAAAAATTATCATTAACATTCACATGGTGTTTGTAAAATGTTATTTCAATATTTTTAAACAGAATAATTATTTTGAGATATATTTCATTATTGTGCCTCCCTTTTCATTTCTGACTTTATTAACTTGGATACTGACTCTGTGCCCTCTGTTTAGATTGGCTGAGGTTTGATCTATCTTGTTGATTTTCACAAAGAAACAGCTCCTGGATATGTTGATTCTTTGTATAGTTCTTTTTGTTTCTATCTGGTTGATTTGATATCTGAGTTTGATTATTTCCTGCTGTCTACTCCTCTTGGGTGTATTTGCTTCTAAAGCTTTCAGGTGTGCTGTCAAGCTGCTACTTTATGCTCTCTTCAGTTTCTTTTTGGAGGCACTTAGAGATATGAGTTTTCCTCTTACCACTGCTTTCATTGTGTCCCATAAGTTTGTGTATGTTGTGCCTTCATTTTCATTAAATTCTAAAAAGCCTTTAATTTATTTTCTTTATTTCTTCTTTGACCAAGTTATCCTTAAGTTCAGTTTCCATATGTATGTGTGTTCTCCATTGTTTTTGTTGTTATTTAAGACCAGCCTTAGACCATGGTGATCTGATAGGGTGTGTGGGCACATTTCTATCTTCTTGAACCTGTTGAGGTCTGTTTTGTGACTGATTATATGGCCAATTTTGGAAACAATACGATGAGATGCTAAGAAAAAGATATATTCTTTTGCTTTAGGATGGGTTGTTCTATAACTTTCTATTAGAGACATTTGGTTCATAAATTATGTTAGTTTTACTGTGCCTCTGTTCAGTTTCTGTTTCCATGATCTGTCCATTGCTGAGAGTGGGGTGTTGAAGTCTCCAAGTATTATGGTATGGTGAGCAATGTGTGCTTTGAGCTTTAGTAAACTTTCTTTTATGAATGTGGGTACCCTTGCATTTGGAGCAAAGATGTTCAGAATTGAGAGTTCATCTTGGTAGATTTTTCCTTTTACCAGTATGAAGTGTCCTTCCTTAACTTTTTTGATAACTTTTGGTTGAAAATTGATTTTATGAGATATTAGAATGGTACTCACCAGGCATGGTGGCACAAGCCTTTAATCCCAGCACTCGGGAGGCAGAGGCAGACAGATTTCTGAGTTCGACGCCAGCCTGGTCTACAGAGTGTGTTCCAGGACAGCCAGGGCTATACAGAGAAACCCTGTCTCGAAAAAACAAAAACAAAAACAAAACAAACAAACAAACAAACAAAAGAATGGTACTCCAGCTTGTTTCTTCAGACCATTTGCTTAGAAAATTATTTTCCAGCCTTTTACTCTGAAGTAGTATCTGTCTTTGTCACTGAGGTGCAATTCCTGTATACATCAAAGTGCTGGTCCTATTTATGAATCTGGTTTGTCAGTCTATTTCTTTTTATTGGGAAATCAAGTATATTGATGTTAAGAGATATTAAGGAGAGGGAGATTTTTACTGCCTGTTTTTTGTTTGTTTGTTTGTTATAGGTAGAACTATGTTTATGTGGCTATATTCTTTTGTGTTTGTTGAAAGATTACTTTCTTGCTTTTTTCTAGGGTGTAGTTTCTCTCCTTGTTTTTGTGTTTTCCATCTATTATCCTTTGTAGGGCTGAATTTATGGAAAGAGATTGTGTAAATTTGTTTTTGTCTGGAATGTTTTGTTTTCTGCATCTATGGTAATTGGGAGTTTTGTTGGGTATTGTAGCCTTGGCTGGCATTTTTGTATTCTTAGGGTCTGTATGACATCTGTCCAGGATCTTCTAGCTTTCATAGTCTGTGGTGAGAAGTCTGGTGTAGTTCTAATCATCTGCCTTTATATGATACTTGACCTTTTTCCCTTGATGCTTTTAATATTTTTTCTTTGTTTTGTACATTTGGTGTTTTGATTATTATGTGACAGGAGCTGGGAATTGTGGGACTAGCTACAGAATTCACGCTCAAGGTCTGCTCAGGGCACTAGCAGGCCATGGACTGGACTCAGTTGGTCCCTCAACCAGTGGGAGAAGTCAGGGTCCAGGTTCTCAGGTAGACAAGGAGTTGGTGAAATGACAAACAGACATGGAAACCAGAAAGAGTGTTCTATCTGAATGTAATTTCTCAAAGTGAGCATCAGATTTATAATGCAGAAGAAAAACAAGGAAGTTGGGGTATACAATCAGCCAAGGTACATTGAGATGCATAATGGCTCTTTACACAAAACAGAGAAAATATATACATAAAGGCTGCCAGGAACCAGGCAGTGTTTACAACTGAGATAAGACAAACCCTAAAGCTATAATGTCAGCTATTCACAGGAGCCAGGTGAAAGGGCTAATATGCCCAGGTGCAATACTAGTCTATTGTTTAACTCACCACCAGGGGTCCCTTAGTATATACCTAATTATGCTATTTCTCTGGGCCTAGTGAAAAACATGTACCAGGAAATTTAGCTCTTGCTAACCTTTTCTTCAATAACTCTAGTTCTTCCTTAAATCACAACCCACCTTCTTTCTACTATTATATAATGTAGCCTGCCATTCATGTCTGTAAGGAAAATTCTAAGTATACTTTGTTGAACTAGCCCTGAGATTTCTCGCTCCTATCCAGCAAACTGCATTGCCTGATGTCTATTAACACTGGAGGCATTAAGTCTGAATAAGTAATATTCTTAAGAAATTCCATACTCAGGGTCATCTCAAGGACTGCCTAAGACATCAGGGCATAGGTGAAGGCCAGGAAGCAAAGTTTAATCTAAATTATCTATTTGTCAAATCATTCCTTGGGGGTACCTATAATAAATCAGTACTGAAGGAAAGCACTTTAAACCCTTCACAGACTAGTTCATGGGCATACCTGGAGCATTCATGAATTGGGGTGCCAAGGCTCCAGGAGACCAGTTTGTGTGAAACTTTTTGCCTAAGGACTGAGGCCAAGCTTTTGGACTTTCCATGCAGGCTTCACCGGAGTGGGTGTGGCACCAGCCCAGTCCAGAAGGAGCCCATGCCACTGGTTGGGCAGAGTTCCTAGCTGGTCCCAGTTACTTCCAGTGTTAAGGTTTTTTTTTTGTTTGTTTGTTTGTTTGTTTTATTTTTGTTTTGTTTTGATTTTTTTTCTGTTGTCCTCTTCTCTGTCTGATGCTTTGTGTCCCTGAAGTTTAAGTATGTTCTGGCCTTTCTGCTGGGGCAGACTGCTAGCTAGTCTTCTCCCTTGGAGATACCATATCCTGAGCCATCCCAGAAGATCCACTGCACTCAGGGTAACTGACACCACAGCCTGAGGCATCGCAGGGGATCTGGTACTCATAGGGCAATTGGAATACCAGAAGATATGTTACACATTAAGTCAACTGATCAACTGCTAGCCAGCTTGTCAGTTCCCTGTAAGCTCAATAGCTTGATGGCATCCCAGGAATTCTTAAGTACATAGGGCAACTGGGCAACAAACACCACAGTCTGAAGACCTCCTGGGGGGCTCTGTGGCATGCAGGGCAATTGACCCAAGAGTCTGAAAGCCTCCCTGGAGTTCTGCTGCCCACAGGGAAAGAGAAACCACAGTCTGTAGGCCCCTCTGGAGAACAGCTTCACACAGGACATCAACTTGACAGCTCCTCTGAAGACACAACAGTCAGTGGGCCTCCCAGGATATCTACTGCAGCTAGGGCAACAGATCAGCAGCTTCCGTGCTCCACTGAAGAGCCTCCAGTTGGAAGGCCCCACAGGTGATATGCTACAGCTAGGGCCACAGGCCTACCAGAACACTTGAAGCAGCCCAGAGACAAAAGAGGCAGACTCCAAAGAGAGTCACCCAGACCAGCAAACATCAGGGGCAAACAGATGGCAAGCGGCAAGCACAAGACCATAAACAACAGAAGCCAATATATTTGGGTATCATCAGAACCTAGTTCTCACCACAGCAAGCCCTGAATATCCCCAACACATTTGAAAATCAGGAAGCTGACCTAAAATCCTATCTCATGAAGATAATAGAGTCCTTTAAGGAGGATTTAAATTAATCACTGAAAGAAATAAAGGAAAACACAGGTAAAGAAGAAAAATCCCTTAAGGAGGAAACAAATAAATCCCTAAAAGAAATACAAGAAAACACAATCTAACAGGTGAAGGAATTAAATAAAGAAGTCCAAGAACTAAAAGTGGAAGTATAAACAATAAAGAAAACACAAAGACGGGCAAACCTAAAAATAGAAAAAAAAAAAAAAACTAGGAAAGAGTTCAGTAATTACTGATGTAAGTATTACCAACTGAATATAAGAGATAGAAGGGAGAATCTCAGGTATAGAAGATACCATAGAAGAGATTGACACAACTGTCAAAGAAAATTCAAAACCTAAAAATCTTCTAAACCAAAACATCCAGGAAATTTATGACACAATGAAAAGACCAAATCTAAGAACATATAAATATAGGAGAATGAAGATACCAAAATCAAAGGACCTGAAAATGCCTTCAACAAAATCATAGAAGAAAATTTCTCCAACCTAAAGAAAGAGATGGTCATAAAGGTACAAGAAGCCTATAGAACACCAAATAAACAGGACCAGAAAAGAAAATCTTCTTGTCCGATAATAACTAAAACACTAAATGGCCAAAACAAAGAAAGAACATTAAAAGCTGCAAGGGAAGGGGAAAAAGTAATATACAAGGGAAGACCTATCATAATTACACCAGACTTCTCAACAAAGACTATGAAAGCCAGAATAGCCTGGTCAGAGGTCATGCAGACTCTAAGAAAACACACAGGCCAGCCCAGATTACTATACTCAGCAAAACTCTTAATCAACATAGATGAAGAAAACAAAATATTCCAGAGAGAAACAAACAAACAAACAAACTAAAACACTATCTATCTATCTATCTATCTATCTATCTATCTATCTATCTATCAATGCAGCACTCCAGAGGATCCTGGAAGGAAACAGGAAGGTATACACTAAAGAAAAGAACAACTATCAAGCATCTCACAACAAAGGCAAAGGTTGAGAATCACAAGCACATAAAGCCACCTACAAAAACAAACATATCAGGAACCAACAGTCATCTATCTTTAATATCTTTCAATATTAATGGTCTCAACTCACCCATAAAAAGACATAAGCTAATTTTCTGGATATGCAAACAAGATGAAGCATTTTGCTGCATACAAGAAACAAAACTCGATAACAAAGACAGATACTACCTCAGAGTAAAAGGCTGGAAAAAGTTCTTCCAAGCAAATGGTCTCAGGAAACAAGCTGGAGTTGCCATCCTAATATCCAATAAAATAGACTTTCACCCAAAAGATATCAAGCATAATGAGGAAGGAGATTTCATATTCATCAAAGGGAAAATCCACCTAGAGAAAGTCTCACTTCTGAACATCTATGCCCCAAATTCAAGAGCACCAGCATTCATAAAAGAAACTTTACTAAAGCTCAGAACATACATTGAGCCCCAAACAATAATAGTGGGAGACTTCAACACCCCACTATCACCAATGCATTGGTCATTAAAACAAAAACTAAACAGAAACACAATGAAACTAATAGAGGTTATGAAGCATGTGGATTTAATAGATATCTACAGAACATTTAACCCTAAAACAAAAGAATACACCTTCTTCTCGGTACTTCATGAAACCTTCTCTGCAATCGACTACATAATTGCTCACAAAACAAACCTCAACTGATACAAGAAGATTGAAATAACCCCATGTATCCTATCAGATCATCATGGCCTATAACTGGTCTTCTATAACAGTAAAAACAAAAGAATGCTCACATACACATGGAAAATGAATAATTCTCTCCTCAATGATAACTTGGTCAGCGAAGAAATAAAGAAATTAATGATTTACTGTAATATATCAAAAATGTTGACATACCATATCCAACCTTATGGAACACAGTATAAGCAGTGGTAAAAGGAAAAGTCATAGCACAAAGTGTCCTGGTAAAGAAACTAGAGAGATCTTACACTAGCACACCTGATAGCTCTAGAACAAAAAGAAGCAAACACGCACATGAGCAATAGAAGGCAGGAAACAAACTCAGGGCTGAAATCAACCAACAGAAACAAAGAGAATGATACAAAGAATCAACAAAACCCAAAGCTGATAGCCACTGGAGGATGGCAGAAACAAAGGAAAGGTGAGGCTCCCAGGAACCAAGAGGGATGACTTTAGCTGAAAACATTTTTAAATAAGCTAGAGTAATGTTTTAAATGTAAAGATAACACTTTGGTGTTGATGAAGTTTATATATAATAATACATGATTTAGTATCTTATATTTAAGAGACGTAGAATGGGCAATAAGTAATAATTTGATGTCCCCACAATGAAATGAAACATCTGCATTTACTATTTCTCTGTATTAAAGCACTTGTAAATCCACAGATCGGTTGATTGCTCTCAAAAGTATTCAAACACAAAAATAAACTCAAACACACTATTCAAATAATTGGACTTGCTACATTTCAAACAAACTTCCTTTCTTTTCCCTAGAAGTTAACTATTAATTAGATTAATCCTTTCTTAAAACTTTATGTTTCAGTTTCTTCAAAGAGATTTACATCTATTATTTCTACAACCAACTAAAATGAAATGTGATTTTGTATAGATTGAAGATTTATTATCTTAAATGCTTGTGGAAAATGTGTTTCATGTTTCAGGATATTGAGAATAAGAATTTTTTATATTCATTAAATGTTTTCTACTGTATTGAGATGTCAGGCCAATATTGAGATTAGTTTATATATTTTATGCATGATAAAACCTGGAGGTAATTTTACTCAATATTTTAATACTATTTTTGATTTTTGTTCACAGTGACCCATCATGTAAGGTTGAGGATAAAAATAACATATGAAAACTCAGAGTTTTACCTTTTGGAGCATTTCAGGTTTCATATGTCAGATTAGTGATTCTTAAAAGATTCATATGAACCAGAATTATGTGAATTTGTCAATTATTTTGCATTTCAGAAAACTGGTATCTTTGCTACTTTATTAAACATTACATGGTTAAAATGTATTGACTTCTTGAAAGATATTTTATATATATATATATAATCATAAATTAATATAGAAAATCGGCAACAAAATATATAGATTAAATTAATATAGAAAATCAGCAACAAATATGTAGATTAAATTAATATAGAAAATCAGCAACAAAATATATAGCTTAAATTAATATAAAAAATCAGCAACAAATCCTTAGAAGTAGCCAGTATAATGGAAAGAAGAATCCAAGTGGATAAATAAACCTCCCTACATTTATAAAAAATGACAAATTTGTCAATTTTTATCATAGATAGAATAAGATAAAGACAGCAAACTAAAGCCAGGCGTGGTGGACCATGCCTACTCCCAGCACTCCCAGGGAGTCCTACTCCCAGGGAAGATTTCTCAGTTCAAGCCAGCCTAGTCTACAAAGTGAGTTCTAGGACAGCCAGGGCTATACAGAGAAACCCTGTCTCTAAACAAACAAACAAACAAACAAAAATAACAACAGCAAACTAACTGATGAGACAATATAGAAATCAGTAATAATACTTTTAAAGCAGATTGTTTATACGTAGGGTGTGTGAGGAGAATCTAGTTGTTCCAATAATGTGGAATGGGATGTTACTGCATACAGAGAACAGACAATAAAATAATTCAAATGTGGAGAATCACATGGATTGGAACATGAATACTAGGATAGTATTCCAGGAATGTGGAGGCCAAGGAGAGTTTAAAACTATTACCAGGCTTCAATATCTCTGCCAAAGATTAAATCTATAAAAAAAATGAAAAAGTTCCGTCTCAAATCTGAAATAATATTTTTGTCAGTGTTCCATTTTAGGTGAGGAGAATCCAGGTTCATAAAAATGGTTAGTGGGCCTTGTTACTTGGGCAAGAATAATTCTTTTCCTTAGAGGTTTTCTTCATCTCTAGTAAATCACACCCAGTACCTGTATGTGTGTATGAAAGAGGGATTTGAGATGAGAACACAAAGAACAAATATTGAAAAGTGGAGCATGCTAGAATTATAGAAAATTAGCTGACCTATTCATTTGAACTGCCTAGCAAATATTCTTAATGAGATCACATCATAATTCTTGACATTTTGCTTCAATTTGTTCATGTGTAGATATAAAGTAAATGAGAATGAACTTCAAAATTAAAGAAGAGAAAGGAATGGAGAGGAGGAACTGAAACATGAAGATTGAAAACATAAATACTTCATGGCTACACTGTATGATTAAAAATAAACTTAAAGTGACAGTATCTAAGAAAACAATTATCTTTTGATTCAGTTATTGAATCTTTGTTTTGTTATCTACTTTAAGTTCTGAAATTTCTTCCTATTTGCCTTCAATCTCAATCTGTTTACTCAAATTGCCTACCTTGATTCCTGGATTTTCTTCTGTGTTGACATAGGACCATGTAGGCCCCTTCTACTTGTTCTCTGCAGGTGTGGACAACCATTTTTAACTGCTTTTCTGAGGTTCTCCCTTTGTTTGAAAAATCTTTCCTGAGATAAATCCAGGCATTTGAAATGTAACTTTAGATTTAAGATTCAAGTTCCTAACTATCCTCATACTGAGACACATATGCCAACTGAAATTATGGGTGCTAACGTTAATGTTCTATTCACAGTGAATTTGGTGTGTGTTTCACTCAGCCTTCACTTTGTTTTTCCTTTGATGTATAATTTACATATAAACCACAGAAGTCTACATGAGTCTCATAGTGTACAGGAGTGTCCCCAAACTTTTTGACATGCAGGCTTAGCATATGTCTTTTAAACAAGATGAGTTTGGGCTTTGGTTTAAAACACTTATTTTTGCAGTCATGCTTCCATTTGCTTTCCTTGAAAGATCTTATTACTCAGATGCAGTTTACATCTAGAGCTATTACTGACTTTGTTGCAATATGTGTGTGCGTATACTATTATGATTGTATGTGGATATTAAGTACCTCCTATTCCAATTATTTCCATGTCATAATGTCTTACACACATAGCTGGCCTTCCACTGAGTTGTTCTACCTTCAGTCAAAGATCAAATTGTCTATTTTATTTGTAATTTCCTAGCTCTTCCTACATCGTTAATGGATGATGGCCTCTGGAAAATAAATCTCATTATTTCTTACCTGAAGACTCATGAGAAAACACATTTTATGGGGGGGGGGGGTAAATTAATTTCTTTTCACACTTCTATTACTAGTTTCTAACTACATAAGGTAATCTCATATAAATCATGCCAATATGTATAATTGAAATTATATGACTACATCTCATTGGCAAAATATATTTCATCACCCAGAAATTTTACAAATAAATGTTTGGTAATTCAGAGAATAAGTTAAGCAAGAATTGACCAATAGATTCCCAAAAAGATAGAAAAGTAAAAGAACTGGCATGTAGGAGAGCACTCTAATAAATTTTGAATAGGTTACTAAAGTAGATGATGAATAATATTTGTGCCTGACAATTGTTTTGTACTGAGCTCTTGTATTTAATTGAAACACATTAGACAAAACTGAACAATTCATGCTAAAAGTTTTGCCTTTAATGCTTGCTTCTATTTCCGATGTTCTAAGGTGAAAGAATGTTATAATCATATTTTCCAAATTCCAGTCTTACTCTCTATACTAAGGAAAAAAAGCAGACTTATTCAAAGCAAACTGACTCTAACCAATCCATTTTAGTACAATTTTATATCTTTGTATTGCCTTTTTTATTTTATATTAAAATATTTTGGCATCAAACAGAGATTATTAAGAAAATGACAAGCAATCAAAATAGAGAGTTTGGAGCACAGTGCCAATGGATATGTCTACAAAACACTGCGAATATTTTATTAATGGGGCAGGAAGATTAGTGAATCAGGGAATGTGCCATGAGATCATGGCTTCTAGTACTATCAGATATTAGTCCCATGAAGTCTCACCAATGTAACTACCAAACAAGAGCTGAAGTGACCATCAAAAACAGGCATGTGAGGATGATGAAGGAAAGCCCAATAGACCTCAACCTTACACTAAGAACTATAGGTAACAAAGACATGCTAAGAGCAGAGACAGAGTTTTCCTCAGGGAAAGGCACACCAATGATCAGCCCTGAAAATATACATACGAGAAATATTATATAGACAAGCTAGCTCTATTCAACAGTATATATGTATATACATATATGCACATAAGAACAATTCATAAAAAAACAAGGTCGTGAATTTAGAAGAGAGCAAAGACAGAGGGAGGGGAGGGGGAGGGGGAAGAAGAGGGGAAGGGGGAGGGGGAGAGATTGACTGAGGCTTACTGGACCTCTCTCAGAGCCAGATCCAATGGATAAACTTAAGGGTAAATTGAGCTTTGGTGGTGAAATAAGCTTGAGCTTCTACTTTTTAAAAAGTCATAACAAAATAATGCTCACACTCAATGAAAATTATAAATATAAGATATATCTATATTCAGAGCCTGGATTGGTCAACAAAGTTTAAATAAAACATGAATTATTATTATTTAAAAGCAACCTTGGATTAGCCACTAGGAAAGTGTCCCAAAAGAAAACATTTTCCCTAAATTTCTGATGTTATAGTTAGAGATTAACAACTGTGGTTTAAGTTTAATCTCTGTTTGATGCCAAAATATTTTAATATAAAATAAAAAAGGGCAAATACAAAGATATAAAATGCAACTTAAATGGATTGGTTAGAGTCAGTTGGCTTTGAATAAGTCTGCTTATTTATATATGAGATGGCACTTTCATAATATCAACTTTACTTGTAATAACTCTGCAACCATTAAGATGTAGTGCAATAATCTTTATAATAGAGTTTATCTAGTTTTTTGATAATTTGATATTTGATCCTCAAGATTGGTGAAGTTGGATAAATGTGACCTTTGTTTTGTTTATTCCTATTTCTATGTAAAAATAGTAAATATACTAAATCAAAATTATGACTTTGTAATATTAGGATATTTTCCAATGATAAATGCCAAATTAAAATTTGATGAAAAGACATATGTTCTCCTGTAGGTTTGACTACAAATATTCAAATATTTTCTAATTAATATTGGGGGCTATGCATTGAACAGGGGATATTTGCTTTTAAAATAAATTCAAATATATTTTACAAAAGTAATTATTGTTTGCTAATTCTCTATTGATATACAGAAGATACTTTTACTACTGAAGAATACATCATCATTATCACCATCACCATCATAAATATTAAGTAAGAAAATGTATCTTTTAACCACAGAGGCAATAGTGTTTACTATCACAGAAGCATTGAGAGATGGTATTTGAATGCTTCTCTAAAAATATGCTTCCATGTTTCCCTTTGAATATCCCTCAGTGTTGGCTCCTCACTTTCCATATTGATTCCTTTTGCCCATGACTTCCATAACCTTTTATTTAACTTACTTCCCTCCTCCATAATTTCATAACTATATACTGTATTTCCCATTCCTTTGGAAATAACCCATACACTTTTAGTCCTTTATTCTATATCACACTTCTGTTATTATACAGATGATAGAAAGCATAACAATGGATTAAGAGAAAGAAAACAATAGTTTTCAATTTAGAGTTTCCTCACTTAGAATGATTATTTCTACTTCCATCCATTTTTATTATCAGTCCTTCAATTATCATA
This sequence comes from Mus minutoides, assembly GCA_902729485.2. NCBI lineage: Eukaryota > Metazoa > Chordata > Mammalia > Rodentia > Muridae > Mus > Mus minutoides. The sequence goes on from CACVCL010027020.1 coordinate 97,368, forward strand.
ATCTTTTGTTTAGTAGCTGAATAATATTTGACTTTGTTAATATAGCACAGTTTCATTATCCATGCATTAATTGATGGGCATCTAGCCTATTTTCAACTCTTTGCTATTATCAGTAAAACAATGAGTATGGATAAGCAAGTATCTCTGTATATAGGTATATATGAATTAAGTTTAAGTAGAGTAACATAAATATGGTGGAGACAATGCCAGAATTAGACTTTTTGTGACCAAATTAAATCTCCAGTTCCATATTACTGTGATTGAGTTGTTGGTCAACAGGCTCTTGGTAAGCCCTGAAGCATTACAGGCTACTGCTAAAGCCATTGATTGCACTCTGTAACATTCGTCTACTGCTGAAGACGATGAAGAAAAATTCATTGAACAGTAGTAAGCCAAGTTAGTTTCTAAGTAGTGGTTTCAACTGTACCGAGTAGAGTTTATGCTTCTTTTTTTCATTTATAGATATTTTCTTCATTTATATTTCAAATGCTGTCCTCAAAGTCCCCCATACCTTCCACCTGCTCTGCTCCCCAACCTACCCACTCCCACTTCCTGGCCCTGGCATTCCCCTGTCCTGGGGCATATACTCTTTACAATACCAAGGGCAGGGCCTCTCCTCCCATTGATGCCCATTGCCTCCCATTGACTAGGTTATCCTCTGCTACATATGCAACTAGAGACACAGCTCTGGGAGTTACTGGTTAGTTTATATTATTGTTCCTCCTATAGGGCTGCAGCCACATTTAGCTTCTTGGGTACTTTCTGTTTAGCTCTGTACTCCACTTTGTAATAGGGTTGTTTGGTTCTCTGGAATATACCTTTTTGAATTCTTTGTATATATAGATATTAGCCCTATTATTGGATGTTTACCAATGTGAAGAACTTTTTCTAATCTATGGGTTGCTGTATGTCCTATTGACAGTGTCCTTTGCCATACAGAAATTTTCAATTTTATGAGGTCCCATTTGTCCAATATTGATGTTAAAGCATAAACCATTGGTGTTCTGTACAAGAAGTTTTTCTCTGTGCTCAAATATTCAAAGACCTTCACCAATATATCTTATATTAGATTCAACATGTCAGGTTTTATGTGGAGGCCTTTGATCCACTTGGACTTGAGTTTTGTACAAGGAGATAAAAATAGATCAATTTGCATTCTTTTACATGCAGACTGCCAGTAGAAACAGCACCATTTGTTGAAAAAGCTGACTTTATTTCACTGGATGGTTTTAGCATCTTTGGCAAAGATCAAGTGACCATAGATGCATGGGTTCATTTCTGGGTCTTCAACTCTATTCCATTGATCTACCTGCCAGGTTCTACACCAATACCGTGCAGTTTTTATAACTATTACTCTATGATATAACTTATGGTCAGTGATGGTGATTCCCCAGAATTTTTTTTTTATTGTTGAGAATAATTTTAACTATTCTGAATTTTTTTGTTATTCCAAATGAATTTGAGAATTGCTCTTTCTCTCTCTATGAAGAATTGAGTTGGAATTTTGATGGGTATTGCATTGAATCTGTAGATTACTTTCAGCAAGATAGCCACATTTACTATATCAATCCTGCAAATCCATGAGTATGGGAGGTATTTTCATACTCTGAGGTCTTATCAATTTCTTTTTTCAGGGATTTGAGGTTCTTGTCATACTGATCTTTTACTTGTTTGGTTGGAGTCACTCCAAGATACTTTAAATCAGTTGTGATTATTGTGAAGGGTATTGTTTCACCAATTTCTTTATCAGCCCATTTATCCTTTGAGTAGAAGAAGGCTACTGATTCATTAGAGTTAGTTTTATATCCAGTCCCTTTGCTGAAATTATCAGATGCACAAAATCTCTGGTAGAATTTTGGGAGTTGCTTATGTATACTGTCATATCTACTAGAAATAGTGATATGTTGACTTCCTGCTTCTCAATTTGTATCCTTTTGATCTCCTTTTGATGTTTTGTGACCAAATATTTGGTCAATTTGGGAGAAGGTACTGTGAGGTGTTGAGAATTAAGTATATTCTTTTGTTTCAGGATGAAATGTTCTATAGATCGCTGTTAAATCTATTTCATTCATTACTCCTGTTAGTTGCACTATATCTCTGTTTAGTTTCAGTTTTCATAATTTGTCCATTGCTGAGAGGGGGCCTTGGAGTCTCCCACTATCATTTTAGGACGTGCAATGTGTGCTTTGAGCTTTAATAAAGTTTCTTATTTGAATATGGGTGCCCTTGTGTTTGGAGCATAGTTGTTCATAATTAAAGAGTTCTTCTTTGTGGACTTTTCCTTTGGTGAGTATGTAGTGTCTTTCCCCATTGTTTTTGATAACTTTTAGTTGAAAGTCTATTTTATTGGATATTTGAAGGCAGCTATTGCTTGATTCTTGGGACCACTTCCTTGGAATTTTTTATCCAGCCTTTTACTCTGGAGAAAGTGTCTTTTTTAATCACTGAGGTATGTTTCCTCTATGCAACAAAATGTTGGGTCCTATTTATGCACACAGGCTGTTAGTCTATGTCTTTTTATTGGGGAATTGAGTTCACTGATGTTGAGAGATATTAAGGACCAATGGTTCTTGCTCCCTGTTTTTTTGGTGGGTTTGTTTGTTCGTTTGTGTTTGTTTTTGTTAGAGATGGAATTATATTTATGCGTTTTGGGTTTATTTTGAGAAATTAACTTCTTTTCTTAGTTGTGTTGTATTTTCATTCTATTTTCCTCTGTAGGGCTGGGTTAGTGTAAAGATATTGTGTAAATTTGTTTTTGTCGTGGAATACCTTTGTTTCGCCACCTATGGTAATTGAGAGTTTTGCTGGTTATGGTAGCCTGGGCTGGCATTTTTGTATTCTTAGGTCTGTATGACATCTTCCCAGAATCTTCTGGCTTTCATAGTCTGTGGTGAGAAGTCTGGTGTAAATCTGATAGGTCTGCTTTTATAAGTTACTTGATCTTTTTCCTTACTGCTTTCAACATTTTTTCTTTGTTCTGTGCATTTTCTGTTTGGATTATTATGAGATGGTAGGAATTTATTATCTGGTCCAATCTATTTGGGGTTCTGTAGGCTTCTTGTATGTTTATGATCGTCTCTTTCTTTAGGTTAAGGAAGTTTTGTTCTATAATTGTTTTGAAGATATTTACCGACCTTTGAGGTGGGAATTTTCACTCTTTTCTATGGTTATTATCCTTAGGTTTGATATTTTTATTGTATCCTGGATTTCCTGGGTTTTTTTTTTTTTGGGGGGGGGGTAAGGAGTTAGGAACTTTTTGCGTTTTGCATTTTCTTCCAATAATCTTGATATACGAATTGGTGTTGCCACAATGTGGATATTCCTTCAGAAGCGTTATTGAGGAAATTAAGAACTTTCTAACTATCTTCATATCTGGTCTATAATTCTCTTTACTTATAGGAACTTTATGTGATTTGGATATAAAGATACATTTTCCCTTGCCCACCCCCCCAAAAAAGGACAATGTTCCTTCAGTATTCATATTGTAGAAATAAATTTAAGGAGGATTGATGTTAATTCTTCTTTCAAAGGGTGGTAGCATTTTGCACTAAAACCATCTGATCCTGGGCACTTTTGAATAGAAAACTTTTAATTACTCTTTCCATTTCACTAGGGGTTACAGATCTATTTAAATTGCTTATCTGTCATTGATTTGACTTTGGTAGGTAGTATATTTCAAGAAAGTTATTCATTTCTGTCCGTTTTCTTACTTTGCATTTTAGTTTTTAATGTATATCCTTATAGTTCTCTCGGTTTCCTTCGTGTCTGTTATTATGAACATATTGTCTCTAATTGTGTTAATTTTCATTCTTTCACTTAGTCTTTTAGTTAATTTGGCTTAGGGGTTGGCAATATTATTGATTTTTTTCAAATAATCAACTCTTTGTTTCATTAATCTGTGTAATTTTTCTACCTTATTGATTTCTGTGCTCTAATTATTTTTTCCTGTATATTTCTTTAAGAAATTATTAGTGATTGTTTAGAATTTTCTGGTGTGTTGTTGTTATTATGAGATCTATTTAGTTTACATGGGATGTAACCATCAATTCCTTCCCTCCATTGCTCATTGAAAATGAAACTAGGTTTTTTTCAGTTAAAGCCAGTGCTCTGAGCAGGCCTTGGGTGCAAGCTCTGTGTGCAATCCCACAACACTCAGAGAAAGCTGGATTCCCAGGAGCTCTAACACATCCAGTAAAGTATCTTAGGTGAGGAGGCACAACATCTGTCCCAAACTGGGAATAACTGGGACCTGTGAGGATTCAGGGATTAAGGAACTTTCACTCAAACAGTGACACAGGTTACTTACAGTCTCAGCCTGTGCCCTGAGCAGACATTGGGCACTAGCTCCACACCAAGTCCCACAACACCCAGAGGATGTTCCACTCCCAGGTGATCTAACATGCCCAGGATCATAGGATCACAGGATCTTAGGAGCTTGGACAAACCAGGATTTCAGGATCCCAAGGCAGCTTGATTTACAGAAGCTCTTACACCCAGGATCTCAGGATCACAGGATCACATACACAGGTGGACTCTGAGGAGTTTTGACACAAACAAGATAACAGGAGGGACAGGCTCCAGTCAGAGACAGTGATTGTAGGTAGCACTAGCAATAACCAGATGGTGAGAGGCAAGCACAAGAACATAAGCAAGAGAAACCAAGGTTACTTGGCAACATCAGAACCCAATTTCCCCAGCATAGCAAGTTCTGGATACTCATTCACACAAGAAAAGCAAAATTCTGACTTAAGCTATAGATAGAACCCCAGGAGCTGAAGGGGTATGAAGCCCTAGAAGAGGAACAACAAGATGAAGTAACCAGAACCCCCAGAACTCGTGTCTCTAACTCCATATGTAGCAGAAGATGGCCTAGTTGGCCATCATTGGGAAGAGAGGCCCCTTGGTATTGTAATCTTTATATGACCCAATACAGGGGAATGCCAGGGCCAAGAAGTGGGAGTGGGTGGGCAGGGGAACAGGGAACTTTCGGGATAGCATTTGAAATGTAAATTAAGAAAATATCTAATAAAAAAATTGAAAAAAAATCACTTCTGATGATGATTATAGAGGACTTTAAGAAGGACATGAATAACTCCATTAAAGAAATACAGGAGAACATGGGTTAAACAGGTAGTAGTCCTTAGAGGAAACACAAAAATCCCTTAAAGAATTACAAGAAAATACGGCCAAACAGTTGGAGGAATTGAAGAAAACCATCAAGGATCTAAAAATGGAAGCAGAAACAATAAAGAAATCACACAAGGAGACTACCCTGGAGACAGAAAACCTAGGAAAGAGATCAGAAGTCACAGATGCAAGCATCATCCAAAAAAAAAAAAAAAAAAAAAAAAAAAAAAAAAAAAAAAAAAAAAAAAAAAAAAAAAAAAAAAAAAAAAAAAAAAAAAAAAAAAAAAAAAAAAAAAAAAAAAAAAAAAAAAAAAAAAAAAAAAACAAAAAAAAAAACAAGAGCTAAAAGAGAGAATCTTAGGTGCAGAAGATATTATAGAACACATTGACACAATAGTCAAAAAAATGCAAAATACAAAAACCTCTTATCCCAAAATATCCAGGAAATTCAGGACACAATGAGAAGACCAAACTTAGGATAATAGATATTAAAGAGACTGAAGATTCCAAAATTAAATGGCCAGTAGATTTCTTCAACAAAATTAGAGAACAAAACTTATCTAACCTCAAGAGATTCCCATGAACATACAAGAAGCCTACAGAACTCCAAGTAGGCTAGATCAGTAAAGAAATTCCTCACATCACATAATAATCAAAACACCAAATACACCAAACAAAGGTAGAATATTAAAAGCAGTAAGGGAAAATAGTCAAGTAACATATAAAGGCAGACCTTTCTGGTGTAATTTTAGAATTACACCAGAATTCTCACCAAAGACTATAAAAGCCAAAATATTCTGGACCAATGTCATACAGACCCTAAAAGCACAAAAATGCCAGCCAAGGCTACTATATACAGCAAATTTCTCAATTAACATAGGTAGAGAAATCAAGATATTCCATGACAGAAACAAATTTATACAATATCTTTCCACAAATCCAGCCCTTCAAAGGATGGACAACAGCAACACAACGGGTAAAAATATACCATACTAAAAGCAAGAAAATAATCTTCTAACAAACCCAAAAGGAGATAGGCACAAAAACATAGTTCCACCTCTAATAACAAAAGTAACTGGAAGCAGCAATCACTTTTCCTTATTATTCCTTAACATCAATGAAATCAATTCCCCAATAAAAGATACAGACTTTATTTTTTTTCCAGCATTTTGCTGCATAGGGGAAACACCTCAGTGACAAAGACAGACATTACAGCGGAGTAAAAGGCTGGAAGAAAATTTTCCAAACAAATGATCAAGCTGGAGTAGCCATTCTAATTTCGAATAAAATCGACTTTCAACCAAAAGTTATCAAAAAAGATAAGGAAGGACATTTCGTATTCATCAAATAAAAAATCCACGAAAAAGAACTCTCAATTCTGAACATCTATGCTCCAAACTCAAGGGCACTCATAGTCATCAAAGAAACTTTAATAAAAGTAAAATGTTTTTCAAAGTAAACATTGAACCTCACAATAATAGTGAGAGACTTCAACACCCCACTCTCAGCAATGGACATATTATGGAAACACAAACTAAACAGAGACACAATGTAACTAACAGAAATTATGAACCAAATGGATTTAACTGATCTTTATAGAAGATTTTATATACTAAAACAAAAGAATATACCTTCTTTTCAGCACCTCATGGCACCTTATCCAAAATTGATCTTATAATTGGTCACAAAACAAGCCTCAACAGATACAAGAAGATTGAAATTATCCCATGAATGCTATCAGATCACATCACCATGGATTAATGCTGGTCTTCAATAACAACAAAAAAGTGGAATGCCCATAACATATACATGGAAACTGAACAACACTCTATTCAATGATAACTTGGTCAAGGAAGAAATAAAGAAAAAAAATTAAAGGCTTTAGAATTTAATGAAATAAAGACACATCATACCAAAACATATATGACACAATGAAAGTAGTGGTAAAAGAAAATCTCATAGCTCTAAGTACCTACAAAAAGAAACTGGAGAGAACATACACTAGCAGCTTGACAGCACACCTGAAAGCTCTAGAACAAAAAGGGGAGTAGGCAACTGGGAATAATCAAACTTAGAGCTGAATTCAACCAAGTGGAAACAAAAAGAACTATACAAACAATAAACCAAATCAAGATCTGGTTCTTTGAGAAAATAAACAAGATAGATAAACCCTTAGCCAGAATAACCATAGGGAACAGAGACAGTATCCAAATTAATAAAATGGAAACTGAAAAGGGAGTCATAACAACAGAAACCAAGGGAATTAAAAAAAGTCATCAGATTCTACTACAGGAGCCTATAAACAACAAAACTGTAAAATCTGGATGAAATTAACAGTATTCCAAACAGATACCTGGTACCAAAGTTAAATCAGGATCATATAAAACATCTAAACAGTCCCATAACCACTAAAGGAATAGAAATAGTCATTAAAAGTCTCCCAACCAGGCTTTGACAGTTCCTGACAAATGCAGAAGTGGATGCTCACAATCATCTATAGGGCAGAACACAGGGTCCCCAATGAAGGAGCTAGAGAGAGTACCCAAGAGCTGTAGGGGTCTGCAACCCTATAGATTAACAATACGAACTAATCAGAACCCCCAGAGCTCATGTCTCTAGCTGTATATGTATTAGAAGATGGCCTAGTTGGCCATTATTGGGGAAGAAAGGCCCTTGGTCTAGCAATGTTTATAGGCCCCAGTACAGGAGAATGCCAGGGCCAAGAAGTGTGAGAGGGAGGGTAGGGGAGCAGGGCAGGGGGAGGATATAGGGGACTTTTGAATAACACTTGAAATGTAAATGAAGAAACTCTCTAATAAAAAATAAATAGATAGATAGATAGATAGATAGATAGATAGATAGATAGATAGATAGATAGATAGATAAAAAAAAGTCTCCCAACCAAAAAAGCACAGGACCAGATTTTTTTTTTTTGTTTTTGGTATTTTTATTTATTTATTTATTTATTTATTTATTTATTTATTTATTTATTTATATTTAATTAGATATTTTCTTAATTTACATTTCAAATGCTATCCCGAAAGTTCCCTCTACCATCCTGTGCCCTGCTCCCCTACCCACCCAATCCCACTTCTTGGCCTTGGAATTCTCACGTACTGGGGCATATAAAGTTTGCAATAGCAAGGGGCCTCTCTTCCCAATGATCGACGACTAGGATATCTTCTGCTAAATATGCATCTAGAGTCACAAACTCTGGGGTTTCTGGTTAGTTCATAATGTTGGTCCTCTTAGAGGGTTGCAGACCCCTTCAGTTCCTTGGGGTACTTTCTCTAGCTTCTCCATTGGGAGCTCTGTGTTCTAACATATAGGTGACTGAGCATCTACACAAGACAGTTATATCAGGGTACCTTCAGCAAACTCTTGCTGTCCTATGTAATAGTGTCTCGGTTTGGTGACTGATTATAGGATAGATCCCTGGTTGGGGTAGTCTCTGGATAGTCTGTCCTTTCGTCTTAGCTCCAAACTCTGTCTCTGTAACTCCTTTCATGAGTATTTTCTTCCCTATTCTAAGGAGGAATGAAGTATCCACATGTTGATCTTCTTTATTTTCTTGTTTTGCAAATTGTATCTTTGGTATTCTAAGTTTCTGGGCTGATATCCATTTATTCCTGACTACACATCATGTGAGTTCTTTTGTGATTGCGTTGCCTCACTAAGGATGATATCCTCCAGATACATCCATTTGTCCAAGAAATTCAAAAATTCATTGTTTTTAATAGCTGAGTAGTACTGCATTGTTTAAATGTACCACCTATTCTGTTTCCATTCCTCTGTTGAGGGACATCTGGGTTCTTTCCAGTTTCTGGATATTATAAGTAAGGCTGCTATGAACATAATGGAGCATGTGTTCTTATTACCAGTTGGAACTGGTATATGCCCAGGAGAGGTATTGCTGGATCCTTCAGTAGTACTATGTCCAATTTTCTGAGGAACTGCCAGACTGATTTCCAGAATGGTTGTAAAAGCTTGCAATCCCACCAGCAATGGAGGAGTGTTCCTTTTTCTCCACATCCTCGCCAGCATCTGAATTTTTGATCTTAGCCATTCTTATTGGTGTGAGGTAGAATCTCAGTGTTGTTTTGATTTGCATTTCCCTGATGATTAAGGATGTTGAACATTTTTTTCAGGTATTTCTCAGCCACTCAGTATTCCTCAGTTGAGAATTCATTGTTTAGCTCTGTACCCCATTTGTAATGGGGTTATTTGATTTTCTGGAGTCCAGCTTCTTGAGCTCTTTGTATATATTGGCTATTAGGCCCCTATCAGATTTAGGATTGGTAAAAATCCTTTCCCAATCTCTTGGTGGCCTTTGTGTCTTCTTGACAGTGTCTTTTGCATTACAGAAGCTGCAATTTTATGAGGTCTGATTTGTAGATTCTTGATCTCACAGCACAAGCCATTGCTGTTCTGTTCAGGAATTTTCCCCCTGAGCCCATATCTTCCAGGCTTTTCCCCCACTTTCTCCACTATAAATTTCATTGTCTCTGGTTTTATGTGGAGGTCTTTGATCCACTTGACTTGAGATTTGTACAAGGAGATAAGAATGGATCAATTCACATTCTTCTACATGATTACTGCCAGTTGTGCCAGCATAATTTTTTGAAAATGCTGTCCGTTTTCCACTGGATGGTTTTAGCTCCCTTGTCAAAGATCAACTGACCATAGGTGTGTGGATTTATTTCTGGATCTTCTGTTCTATTCCATTGATCTACATGTCTGTCTCTGTACCAGTACCATGCAGTTTTTATTACAATTGCTCTGTAATATAGCTTGAGGTCAGGCATGGTGATTCCCCCAGAAGTTCTTTTATTGTTGAGAATAGATTTTGCTATCCTAGGTTTTTTATTATTCCAGATGAATTTGCAAATTACTGTTTCTAATGCAGTGAAAAATTGAGTTGGAATTTTGATGGGGATTGCATTGAATCTGCAGATTGCTTTCGGCAGGATAGCCATTTTGACTATATCAATTCTGCCAATCTATGAGCAAGGGGGATCTTTACATATTCTGAGATCTTCTTGGATTTATTTCTTCAGAGACTTGAAGTTCTTATCAGACAGATAGTTCACTTCCTTAGAGTCACACCAAGGTATTTTACATTATTTGTGCCTATTGTAAAGGGTGTTGTTTCCCTAATTTCTTTCTCAGCACATTTATCCATTGGGTAGAGAAAGGCCATTAATTTTTATGAGTTAATTTTATATCCAGCTACTGCACTGAAGCTGTTTATCAGGTTTAGGAGTTTTCTGCTGGAAAATTTGGGGTCACTTATATAGACTATCATATCATCTGCAAACAGTGATATTTTACTTCTTCCTTTCCAAATTGTTTCCCCTTGATCTCCTTTAGTTGTAGAATTGCTCTGGCTAGGAATTCAAGTACTATATTGAAAAGGTAGGGAGAAAGTGGGCATCCTTGTCTAGTTCCTGATTTTAGTGGGATTGCTTCCAGCTTCTCTCCATTTAGTTTGATGTTGGCTACTGGTTTGCTGTAGATTGCTTTTATTATGTTTAGGTATAGGCCTTGAATTCCTGATCTTTCCAAGACTTTTATCATGAAAGAGTGTTGAATTTTGTCAAATGCTTTCTCAGCATCTAAAGAGATGATCATGTGATTTTTGTCATTGAGTTTATATAGTGGATTATGTTGATGGATTTCTGTATATTAAAACATCCCTGCATTCCTGGGATGAGGCTACTTGGTCATGTTGGATGATAGTTTTGATGTGTTCTTGGATTCAGTTTGTGAGGATTTTATTGAGCATTTTTGCATTGATATTCATAAGGGAAATTGGTCTGAAGTTCTCTTTCTTTGTTGTGTCACTATGTGGTTTATGTATCAGAGTAACTGTGACTTCATAGAATGAATTTGGTAGAATACCTTCTGTTTCTATTTTATGGAATAGTTTGAGGAGAGTTGGAATTAGGTCTTCTTTGAAGGTCTGATAGAACTCTGCACTAAACCCATCTGGTCCTGAACTTTTTTTGGTTGGGAGACTACTGATGACTGCTTCTATTTCTTTAGCGGAAATGGGACTGTTTAGATATTTAATCTGATCCTAGTTTAACTTTGCTACCTGATATCTGTCTAGGAAGTTGTCCATTTCATCCGCTTTTTCTATTTTGGTGAGTATAGCCTTTTGTAGTAGGATCTGATGATGTTTTGGATTTCATCAGTTTCTGTTGTTATGTCTCCTCTTTCATTTCTGATTTTTTAAGTAAGGGTACAATACCTGTGCCCTGTAGTTAGTCTTGCTAAGGGTTTATCTATCTTGTTGATTTTCTCAAAGAACCAGCTCCTGGTTTGGTTGATTCGTTCAATATTTCTTTTTGTTTCCACTTGGTTGATTTTGGCCATGAGTTTGATTATTTCCTGCTGTCTACTCTTGTTGGGTGAATTTGCTTTCTTTAGTTCTAGAGCTTCTAGGAGTGCTGTTGGACTGCCAGCATATGCTCTCCTTAGTTTCTTGTTGGAGGCTCTCAGGGCTATGAGTTTTCCTCTAGGGCTGCCTTCAATGTGTTCCATATGTTTGTGTATGTTGTGGCTTCATTTTCATTAAACTCTAAAAAGTCTTTAATTTCTTTATTTCAATCTTGACTAAGGAATCATTGAGTAGAGTGTTGTTCAGTTTCCAAGTGAATGTTGGCTTTCTATTATTGATGTTGTTATTAAAGATCAGCCATAGTCCATGGTGGTGAGGTAGAGCACATGGGATAATGTCAATATTTTTGAATATGTGGAGGCCTGTTTTGTGATGAGTTATATGGTCAATTTTGGAGGAGGTACCATGTGGCTCTGAGAAGAAGGTATATCCTTTTGTTTTAGGATAACATGTTTTGTAGATACCTATTAAATCCATTTGCTTTATAACTTCTGTTAGTGTCCATGTATCTCTGTTTAGTTTCTGTTTCCAGGATCTGTCCATTGGTGAGAGTGGGGTATTGAAGTCTCCCACTATTATTGTGTGAAGTGCTATGTGTGCTTTGAGCTTTACTACAGTTGCTTAAATGAATATGGCTGCCCTTGTATTCAGAGCATAGATATTCAGAATTGAGAGTTCATCTTGGTTGATTTTACCTTTGATGAGTATAAAGTGCCCCTCCTTGTCTTTTTTGATAACTTTTTGTTTGAAGTCAATTTTATCCTATATTAGAATTGCTACTCTAGCTTATTTCTTCAGGCCATTTGCTTGGAAAATTGTTTTCTAGCCTTTCACTCTAAGTAGTGTCTGTCTTTTTCCATGACCTGATTTTCCTGTAAGTAGCAAAATGTTGGGTCCTGTTTGTGTAGCCAGTCTATTAATCTATGTCTTTTTATTGGGGAATTGAGTCCATTAATGTTAAGAGAAATTAAAGAAAAGTAATTGTTGCTTTCTGTTATTCTTGTTGTTAAACTTGGGATTCTGTTCTTGGGACTGTCTTCTTTTAGGTTTGTTGAAGGATTACATTTTTGCTTTTTCTAGGGTGTAGTTTCTGTCCCTGAGTTGGTGTTTTCCTTTTAATATCCTTTGAAGGGCTGGATTCATGGAAAGATATTGTGTGGATTTGGTTTTATCATTGAATAATTTAATTTCTCCATCTATGGTAATTGAGAGTTTTGCTGGGTATAGTAGCCTGGGCTTGCATTTGTGTTCTCTTAGGGTCTGTATAACATCTGTCCAGGATCTTCTGGCTTTCATAGTCTCTGGTGAGAAGTCTGGTATAATTCTAATAGGCCTGCCTTTATATGTTACTTGACCTTTTTAACCTTACTGTTTTTAATATTCTATATTTAGTGCATTTGTTGTTCTGATTATTATGTGTCTGGAGGAATTTTTTTTTTTTTTTCTGGTCCAGTCTATATGGAGTTCTGTAGGCTTCTTGTATGTTCATGAGCATATCTTTCTTTAGGTTTGGGAAGTTTTCTTCTATTATTTTGTTGAAGATATTTGCTGGTCCTTTAAGTTGAAAATCTTCATTCTCATCTATTCCTATTATACCTCGGTTTGGTCTTCTCATTTTGTCCTGGATGTTTTGAGTTAGGATATTCTTGCATTTTGCATTTTCTTTGATTGTTGTGCCCATGTTTTCTATCGAATATTCTACACCTGAGATTCTCTCTTCAATCTCTTGTATTATGTTGCTGATGCTCACATCTGTTGTTCCTGATTTCTTTCCTAAGGTTTCTATCTCCAAAGTTGTTACTCTTTGGGTTTTCTGTATTGTTTCTACTTCCCTTTTTAGGTTCTGGATGGTTTTATTAAATTCCATTGCCTGTTTGGTTGAATTTTCCTGTAGTTTTTTTAAGGGATTTTTGTGTTTCCTCTTTAAGGACTTTTACCTCTTTAGCAGTGTTCTCCTGTTTTTCCTTTAGTGAGTTATTGAAGTCCTTCTCCAGGTCGTCCGTCTATCAGCATCATGAAATATGGTTTTAAATCTGAGTCTTGTTTTTCAGGTGTGGTGGCGTATCCAGGACTGGCTGAGGTGGGAGTGCTGGGTTCTGATGATGGTGAGTAGTCTTGGTTTCTGTTATCAGTCATTAAACTCAGACACTATGGCATAGGACAGCTAGTGCCTATTTAAGGGACCCTGATATAGCTGTCTCAAACAGAAGTGGATGCTCATAATCATCTATAAGAGGGAACAAAGGTCCCACAATGGAAAAGCTAGAGATAGAACCCCAGGAGCTGAAGGGGTCTGCAAACCTAGAAGAGGATCAACAATATGAACTAACCAGAACCCCCAGAACTCATGTCTCTAGCTCCATATGTAGCAGAAGATGGCCTAGTCGGTCATCATTTGGAAGAGAGGCCCCTTGGTACTGCAATCTTTATATGCCCCAGTACAGGGGAACGCCAGGGCCAAGAAGTGGGAGTGGGTGGACAGGGGAGCAGGGAGCGGGGAGGGGGGAAAGGACTTTCGGAATTGCATTTGAAATGTAAATTAAGAAAATATCTAATAAAGAAATTGGAAAAAAAAGAAAATATCTAATAAAAAAATTAAAAAAAAAAGATTCTTCCGTTTGCCTTTTGCCATCTGGTAATCTCTGGAGTTAGTTGTTATAGTTGTCTCGTTGTAGCTTGTTCCTCCTGTGATGCTGTTAGCCTTTGTCAGCAGTCCTGGGAGTCCAGCTCTCTCATGAGTCTCAGTGGTCAGAGTAGTCTCTACAGGCAAGCTCTCCTCTTGTGGGGAAGGTGCACAGAGGTCTGGTGTTCAGACCTGCCTCTTGGCTAAAATTGAAGGCCTGATACAGGGCCTGTCTCAGAAGATGCATTGCCTCTGCTACCTGCATGCTCACCTGCGCAGACTGGCCTCTGAGGGATCCAAGACCCAAGTTGGCTCCTTCACAAGCTCCAGCAAGCAAAGCCCTCCATGGCAGCAACCTCTCTTCAGGCAGGGAAGGTGCCCTGATGTATAGAGCCCGAAATTTGGTCTGTCCCAGAAGCTGTGTTGCTTCTGTAGTCCACACTCTCAACTGTGCAGACTGGTCTCGGAGGGACTTGGGACCCAAGATGCACCAGGTGGTTTTAATGCAGAATTCTATCAGATCTTCAAAGACCTATTACCAATTTTCTTCAAACTATTTCACAAAATAGAAACAGAAGAAACACTACTTAATTCATTTTATGAAGCTACAATTATGCTTATACCTATAACACAGAGTCCCAACCAAGAAAGTGTCCTTCCGATCATTTTCCTTATTAATGTTGATGAAAAAATACTCAAAAAAATTCTATCAAACTGAATCCAAGAATAAATCAAAATAATCATCCATCATAATCAGGTAGGCTCTATCCCAGTGATGCAGGGATGGTTCAAATATGGAGAGGACCTACAAAGGTCAGAGCCTAATGAGGACTCAAGGTTGAAAGTAGAAGCAGAGACAAGCTCACATTCCTAATCTAGAATCTATTGCCAATTGATCATCACTCACAAATGAAAAATTATTTCCTCTAACAGTTAGTGAATATAAAATAATGTATTATTTCAGGCCACATGTTCACCAATAGATGACCAACAGAAAATGCATTCATGCAATGGTAATTAGAAGGAGATTTTTGTCTCATCGTTCTTTGTCTGGGCATTATTAAATTTTCCTTGCCCTATATTTGCTTATTTATTAAGATTTTTGGTTTTACGTTGTTAGGAGATTTTTGTGTGTGCTAATGTTTGTGATTCTTTGTCTATATGTGTTTATTATACTTTTTTGAGTTTTTGTTATTGTTGTTTAGGTTTTGTTCTTTTCAAATTTTTTATTTTATTTAATTCTACTTTACTCTTCTTTTTTTAAGGTGTCTGTGCTTTCAAATGAGAGAGCAACAAAGGATTTTTGAGTATGAGAGGTGGGGTGGGGGTTATCTGGAAGGATTTGAGGAGGGGTGCCATGTACTGGGCCTAGTCGACCCCTCTCAATTCTTGGGAATCAGGGGTTCCTGCAGATGGGCATAGAGTCAGTGGGCATTGACAGACAGATGCAGATAAGAGAGTGTGCTGAATCTGAATTTAATTTGTCAAATGGAGCATCAAACATTTTATACAGAAGAAAATAGGGAAGTTAGGGGACACACCAGCAAGGTTCAATGAGGTTACTGGATTCTTACATAAAACAGAAGAATGCAAACACAAAGCCTGGCACGAACCAACTGGGATAATTAACAACTGGGATCAAAAGCAGCCCCACCTAAGGTCAGCTTAATTTTAGAAGCCAGGGGCAAGGGCTTTGTGTCCTTGCTATAGTTCCTATTCTAGTCTAATGTATAGTCCACCTTCCCTCTAGGCCATTGTAAATACTTGTATATGGGTGTAACTCAACTACCTATACTTCTAAGTATCTACTCTGGTTCATCACAAACTTCCTTCTTCCTAGATAATGGTAAATTCCTATGTATGACAGTGTCTTAGCTATCCAAGCCCAGGAAGGGTCTGCTCAAGGACTGACTGCCTAGGACTGATGAAGAATCTAATTTAGCTATATGTCAAAATTTCAATCCTAGCTGGGTGTGGTGGTGCAGCCTTTAATCCCAGCACTCAGGAGGCAGAGGCAGGCAGATTTTTGAGTTCAAGGTCAGCCTGGTCTACAAAGTGAGTTCCAGGACATCCAGGGCTTTACAGACAAACCCTGTCTCAAAAAAAAAAAAAAAAATCCTTAGAAGTACTTATAATAAAACAATATTAAAGGAAAGCACACAGATCTATTTATCATAAGCAAGGACATTAGAGCATTCATTATACAGGATGCCACGGTTCCAGGAGTCTAAATTTTCATGAAAGTTTTGCCTAGGGACCACACTCAGGCATTTTTAGCCTGTCAGGCAGGTCACTACTGGAGTGGTGAAAGTATTTGGAGTGTTTGTCGCAGAGGGTGAAATACAATCAGTATATATAGAATAAAAATCTAATTTGAATATAAAATACCAATTAACCACACACACACAAAAAAAACACTCTAAGAAAGAAATAGGAATAACTAAATAGAAAGAAGTCTTAACCAGTGATGGAAATTTTGAAATAGATGTAGATTTATTAAATAATTTTAGGAGCATGGATTAAATTGGCACAACGTTATTCATTGTTCTGATAAAACAAAACAAAGCAAAACCATGATTATTGATATAATCCTTGTATTTTTTTATGAGATCCCATAGAATCATTTTAGTTTCCAACTATAATGTAAAATTAATCAGAAACATCAACAGCACAGTTACTTTGTAATAGAATACCTCTGTTATTTAGCTTTACTTACAAGGGACTTTAAGTCTATGCAAGCAATACAAATCTATTTCTATGGCTGCTTTGTTTGAGTCTCAGTTCCTCTGTTTACTGGCTCAGTCGCTGAGAACAGGAAGTTCTCATCTGCATCCTCTGCTTAGAACTGGTCTAATTTGTTCTGGTAATAGGCGCCAGATGTCAGAATGTAAAAAGAATGCTAGACCAGGCAAAAGGATTGCCATTCAACCCTTTACTGAATTCCAATGATATTGCCTTTTTTGGTATTCTGTACAAATCAATATTCTCAAACATCTTCAGTGAAGTGGGGCAGGGCTATTCCTCACTGTGGTTTTTATCAAAACTGAGTAGAAATGGTGACTTTGCAGTCCCTGGAAGGGTAGCATAGGCACTTGTCCTCTAAACTGCCTTGAAGTTGGGGATGGAAAAGAGGGACTGAGAGATCCAATCACCTCCCTGTTCATATCTCTTAATGACTCAAACTCTGTAGACTTACATCTGCTAAACCAGAACTTTGTGCTCACCTAGGAAACATGGAAAATGAATCTTACACCTTGTTTCGATCTTTCTGCTTTTAATGTAACTATGAGTGTTTGATGTATTTACTTGTAATAGCACTTTATTACATTTGTCATTCCATTTGTTTTGAAAATATGTAAAAATTTGTATAAGTGTGCAGAGAGAAAATCAAAATGCATACAGTCAGATGTCTGCTGCTGCAAATAAGAGTACACACTGTTGACAAAGTCTGTAACCTGGCACAGGATTTATAGCAATCTCTCTCTCTCTCTCTCTCTCTCTCTCTCTCTCTCTCTCTCTCTCTCTCTCCCTCTCTCTCCCCCTCTCTCTCTTCTTTCTCTCTCCTTGTGTGTGTGTGCCTGCACATTCGTAATGAAGTATCGCTTCAAAAAGTTTCAAATAATTGTGATTTTTTTGATGTAAGCAGTGAATTCATCTTTCCAGTAGTACCCCAATAAGACACTGTAAGAATTGTCAAAAAGAAGAACATAATGGTTGCAGAGAAAACTATACATTTTGTCCTTCCAAGGCCTAGAATAAAATAAATAAATAAATAAATAAATAAAGATAACAGCTTTTTAAACTTTTAATCATCTTAATTTCTTAGCAATATTCATAATGGTTTGCGTTAATAACAAAGGAAATTTGAATTTTTTATGTCTTATTCTTCATGCTTAAATTGCATAGTCTAGTCTCTTCTGAAAGTCTTAAGAAGGAATTGTTCAGGTAAGCTTGACCTATGCATGCTTATGAACAATTGATCTAATTATTATTGTGGGAAGATCCAATTCATTTTGAGTAGCATCATTCTTTGGCTCTAACACTTTATAAGAATAGAGTGAGCCTTATGCAAGCATGCACACATTTCATCTTTCAATTGTCTGGCTATGTCTACTTCGCGATCCTGTCTCGACATTGCCCCTGTGATGAACTCTGTTAGTAGGAAGTTGCTTGTTTCCAGACAGATTACACTATGTGAGTGTAATCCCATGAGAAGAGGTTTTTTTTTTTTTTTGTTTTTTTTTTTGTTTGTTTGTTTGTTTTGTTTTGTTTTTTTAATGGGGGTGCGGGGAGAATAGAGGAAGAGAAGGAAAAAGAGGGCAAGAGGTCAGGGTCTCTGTTTTTTATTCGGGCTTTGATGTGATGTAGAAGCCAGATAATGCACAGGTGAGTCAAATGCTGGGAGTATGGCAGTTGCCATAGCAACGGACAAAAGAGCGTCCTTGTTGCCTAAGGACAATGTCATGGCTGGATTCTGAGACTGAGTGTAAACTGCTTCTGATGCTAACACACCTGACATAGATCATAAGCCAAATCAGCCCTTTGTCCTTTAAGATTGCTTTAGTCAGGAAATACACAGCAATGAAAAATCCAGCAATTCCATAGCATGTCCCAGACCTGAGAAAGCTCCAACCAATAGCATGTCCCAGACCTGAGAAAGCTCCAACCAATAGCATGTCCCAGATCTGAGAAAGCTCCAACCAATAGCATGTCCCAGATCTGAGAAAGCTCCAACCAAACAAAACCCTAGCTTAGAGGAGGAAAGGTGGTTATAAAATTCCAACGTTAGGTGTTGGCCTACTGGGATTTGATAAGTTCTGAGGAAGTGAAATTCATTTTATTTAATGATATACCTCTTGTAACTCAACCACAATATAGGCCAGGCCTCACTGAAAGAAATATTTGCCAATGGATAAAATAAGAAAAGCAAACGTTGTGTCAGCAGGGAGTGGTAAATAAATGTTTGAGTTAGGGTTTTCATTGTTATGAAGAGACACCATGACTAAGGCAACTCTTATATAGGCCAACATTTAATCAGGGCTCTCTTGCGGTATTAGAGGTTCAGTTCAATATCATGTTGATGAGGAGCAAGGCATCAGGAAGGTAGACATAGTGCTGTAGGAGGAGCTGAAAGTTCAACATCTTGATCTGAATGCAGCCATGAAAGGACTGACTTCCAGGCAGCTAGTAGGAGGGTCTCAAAGCCCTCCCCGACAGTGACACACTTCCTCCAATAAAGCCATATGTATTCCAAGAAGGCCACACCTCCTAATAGAATCACTTCTTGTGAGCCAAGCATATATGTACAACTACAAGGAAGAAAGAGCATACAGAAATAATTTCATATATGTGAATAATATGACTGCATTAATTTAATTAATAGACCATTATTTATAAAGATAAAGGGGAAAGGGAGAGAAAAATTAAAATAGTACTAGAATTCCTCTTCCTCTTTTTCTTGATGATATATAAACCAAGCATCTCCTGTTATAACTTCACAACCAATTAAGTCTGGTTTTAATTGTACACTAAAATAATTCTTTTTATTCTTAAAGTAGATTCTACTAGCATTTGGTTGTAGAGATAAAAACAAACTAACTAAAGAGTGTATTTTGATAATAGTACAAAAGTGTCAGAGATGCTACCAACAGAAGCCAAGAGCTACATGTGGGAACAAAAATTAAACCCATTGGAATCCTGTCTCTGTATCTACCTGGTGCTTTCACAATGCATCAAAGCTTCAGTTGTCCACATTAATCATGATGAAAGTTTCTTTGAGAAAACTATATTTATAAAGGGTTCTAATTTGAAGGCACTTAAGAATGTTAGATTTTGTGAATGTGTAACTCAAGTTTGTATCCCAGCATTACTCTTGTATGAGCTTTGGGCTTAGGATTGTACAAAGCCAGGGTACAAGTTAGAGGATATTTGTATGCTGACTGGAATAAGCTCATTAGGCCAAAGGAAACAGATGGAACTAGGCAGCTGGAACTCAGTGTGTCTGCGGCTACCAGAAACATATTAGCACAATTCTAACTTTAATTACACTAACCACAGTTACTGTATTGAATTGTCATACTCTCTAACAAACTACAAAATCTTATGTTCGTCCTTTTAAGTGGAAACTTTTGAACTGTGTGCGGTTTCAATGAAATGTTTTCTTTTGGAAAATATAAAATTATGTGAACAAGTGTTGTGACACAGAAGTTCAGAACTTACGTTGCTCTTGCACAGGACTAGAATTTGACTCCCAGCCTCTACAAGAGGAAGCTGGCACCTTCCTATACACCCTAATTTCAGGGCATCTGATGCCTTCTAGAATCTGCAGGAATTGGCATTTAAACAATGTACATTTATATAACTACTCATAATTTAAAATAAATAAAAAATACCCTATAAATAAAAATTAAAGTATCCTAAAATTCTGTAATAAGTATGTGCATTTATTGTTGTGGAAATCACATATTAAGAGTATTAACAAAACCTGGTAGCTTCCACCAAAAATATTAATATTAGTCACAATGTGTGTTTGGTGTATAAACTATTAGCACATAATTATTAATATTTCCTATTTCAGAATACAAAGATAATAAACATATTCTTGTTTTTCAGAGAAATGTAATTCTACAGTAACAGTTCCTAATTCAGGTGGCCAAACAGGAAAAAAAAAAAAACAGAATAATATTTCTTCTTATTTCTATTTTATTATATAAATTTTACCCAAATCAAAACATTTTCAAAATATTATAATTGTAGTACCAGTGAAAACAAAGGTGACCCAAGTTAAAACAAACAAAATTATTTCATAACAACTCTTAATGTAGAGCTTGCAAAAATCTACATTTGCTTTTTGCATTTTTCCCAAAGTAGATAGAAAATGGAGAGAGAGATTTATCCTGGAGAGAGGTGAAGGCACTAGCCTGCTGCCATGAGGATGCACAAACTCAAGGGTTGTCATGTGCAGCTGTTTCAGGGAGTTTCTTTGGCTTTTTCTAGTAGATTCTGGCAATAATGCCAAAAAAAAAAGTGGATGCAAGGAAATTTTCTATATTTTAAATTAATTTTCTAGAACTTACTATCTTAGGGTTACTAATTCTCCATTTTTTTTCATTTCCTTCTTTTTTTGTTCCTTTTTTTTTGACTCACTCAGTTAAGTCATGTCTATAGATGGAGTGATGTGTGCACATTGCTGGCATGTAAAATATAATGGTTTATGGTCAGTATATACCTAAATGAGGATGTTGTTTAGAAACCTGAGAATTTTTTATATAAGATAACAAATCAAATATAAGATAATGAATAATATTTTTTATCCAGTGCAAATTGTTACTGGTTTAAAGTCAATTAATGGTGAATTTTATAGGAAACAAAATTATGCTTGGACTAAAAATTGGTTTCACATCTCTCTGAATGGCAAGGATAATGGCAAAGGGTGAGACCTAGCTATTGTATCACATATCAGCGATGGTGTCTCTGCAGGAGAAATCCGATATTGTTTCATTATTGTGTGATATGTTTAGTAATAGAAAGCACTTCATTGAAGGCTATGCGATCATAACCTGATAAACAGCATTTTTAGTTTACTTGTATTTTATTCATGTACATAAGTTAGTATTTTATTCATGTACATAAGTTAATTAGCATTGCTGTTATTCAGTAGACAATCCAAGCCAGTAACCAATAGCAGAGGCAACACAGATTATGTGATCTTCTTGGAGCTTCCCATAAACCCAAACTCTACTACATCACTGAAGAATTGTGTACAATTCTCACTTATGAAGTAAAGACACTATTGTGCCAAATCATTGTATACTTCTTTTCTACACATGGAAATAGTACAAAGGAAGGCTCACATAAAAGTATTACACAATGTTCTAAGGCCCATCTCTAGTTTTAAAACTAATTTTAAAAAGAAGAGATTTTGGTAGAGCTGCCTGAATCTTGTACATCATACTAGAGATGCAGATTTTGTAATTTATTATAAATTTTGGAATAGGCTTTCCCATGATGCAGTTGCCCACTTTATACAAGCTCCATGAGTAACTCCAGATATGTCACTAGTCCATGGAACTGGAATTGAGTAGATCTGTCATTTTTCTCTGTTTCATTCAAAAGTGAAAAACACATTGGTGAATCCATCCAAATGACCTCACAAGCAATACCATTAATAAATTAATAATGAAGTAGTTGTGGTAAGTATAAATAGAAAAAAATATATGAAAATCTTAATATTTAATATTGGATAACTGCTTGTTATGTTCTTCCTGTAGGAAAACTATTTATCCCTCACTTACTTTCTTAATAAACATGTAATCTCACTCCAGTGAACTCTGACAAAATGCTTTAGTGGAGAAATCATATATATATATATATATATATATATATATATATATATATATATTGACAAAGTATTTTAAATTTCTAGTATTGACATAAATTTCCACTGAAACAGAACAGGAGTAGAGCCAGACAGCACAGAATAAAGGTAGAGTAAATATGAACAAAAATAGCAAGAAAAGAAATAATCCATGAGAAGAATTGCCTTAGACAATTAAGTGTCTGGAAAGCCCACAATGAGTCATCTAGGAGCAGGATAAAATTGTCTCAAGGCTAATCCTGTCTAAAGGGCTTAGCAACAAGAATGAATGAATTCTTATTATCAATTGGAAAGAAAAAGTCCTGAGACTTGGAAGAACCCGGGGAAAGAGAACGTGGGCTACCGAATGTGGGTATTCCAGTAACTTGGAATGAAAGGAGCATGACTAAGTTGCACAAACAGTAATAAGAATATACTCTTACATAACTGTTGGGCTCTGGATTATTGAGTGAAATGTAGAAAATTGAAGATACATTTTATTTACTCAGTCCACTGACACACAGTAGTTTCCTATGTTGCCAAAATATACACATAAACTGTGGCAAGGCACACCAATCATTCAGATCAAAACCCAAATAACCAGGGTTCCCTTTTTGCAGAAGACAAGTTCATCAAATACTAAATGAAACCTTCAGAATAAATTATTTTCTAGCTATTTTAATTATTTAATATAGTGTCACATAATCTAATCATCATAGCCCTCAAATCAAACATCATAATATTGTCTTGGCTTTAAATATATACATATTCTTCCTAAAAGTAAGGAGAAAATGCTATTCTTTAAATAAATTTGGAAAATATACAGAGATATATAAAAATTGAGGAAAAGAACACGATGCTGGAAACAACCAATACAGGTGGTTCTGTGATATAATTATCTGTGGTAAGTTACCAGTGTGGTGGGAGGAAAGAAGTCTACTAAGAGAATGACTGTAACAAGGAATCATGAAGATTAGATGCTATGGCATTACACATGGCTTGCTGTCTGAATTCCTGAAAAAAGATTGTAAAATATTTTCTACTTCAAAGCTAATACAAAAAGGACTGAAGCCAATTTAAACATCAATCGCTGGTCTGAGAAAATAATAATCATGCTGATTTAGTACTTAAATAATCAAGAATCTCTTCAGAATGAATTTATAATCATGAAGAGATATGAATATCTTTCCAAATTAATACCTTTTGATAGAAAAGTCTCAATTTTCTTATTTAAAATTGTCTTGGTAAAATGTCAGATTCCAAATAACCAAAATTCTCTTAGACTGTTGACTTTGAACTATTAGAATTTTAATATTCTCCCCTTTGCCTTTCCAGTCTACATTTTCACCTGTAACCTTGGCAGATCAGCAAGCCTGCCCCTGGATCCCAAGGCCTTTCTGTCTCTCAGAAGGTCTTTCCTAACCAGGCACACAGGTGGAAAAGACACTCTAATACTCATACCAGCTTGAACCCCACAGAGCCCAGCACACATGGTATCTATGCCACTCTACCTGAGCCCTTCTGGTCTGTACTTCTATCTGCACCCATGTCAGCTCAACATCTCTGCACACCAACCTGAACCCCATAGATTTTCTCTCTCCCAGAAGGTCTGCCCTAACAGAGGAACACAGGTAATATAATTTGATACGATAAGAACCCAGTTCTCCTACCCAAGAAAATCCTGGATGCCAGAACACAATCGAAGAGCAAGATTCTGACATATAATCATATTTCATGAAGATGTGAAAGGCCTTTAAGGAGAATGTAAAAAACTCCCCTAAAGAAATAAAGGAAATACAAGCAGAAAGGTAGAAGCCCTTAAAGAGGAAACAAACAAATCTCTTGAAAAAATACAGGAAAATGCATTCAAACAGGTGAAGGAATTGAACAAAATGGTCCAAAATATAAATTTGGAAATAGAAACCTAAAATAAAGACATCACAAATGGTTGCATAGGAAAAGAAAGCAGGAAGTACAGATACAAACATTAACCACAGATTACAAGAGATACAAGAAAGAATCTCTGGTGTAGAAGATACGATGGGAAATATTGAGACATCGAACAAAGAAACTGAAAAACATAAAAAGTTCCTAATGCCAAACATCCAAGATATTTGATAGACAATGAAAAGATCAAACTTAAAAGTAATAGAAATAGAAGAGGGTGAAGATTCCCACTCCAAAGATCCAGAACACTTCTTTAACAAAATCACAGGAGTAAACATCTCTACCCTAAAGAAAGAGGCGCCAGAAATGTACAAGAAATTTACAGAACACCAAATAAATTGGAACTGAAAAGAAAATCCTCCTGACAGATAGCAATCAAAACACTAAATATAGAAAGTAATCCAAGAATATTAAAAGCTGTAAGGGGAAAGGGTCAAGTAACACATACAGCACAGATAGTATCCTAATCAGAAATTAAATATGAAATATAGAAAGAGAAACTGAAAAGCTGCAAAAATCATCAGCTCTTATTAGAAAAGCTTACACTCCAAAAAACAAAAAACATGGAAATATAGATGAAACAGATGGTCGTGTAGATAGTTTCCATAACCAAAGTTAAAGTAAGATCAGTTAGACTACCTAAACAGGGATGTGGGGATCATTGAAAATATGAAAATCTGTCAACATAAACACTGTATAAACAAACAAAGTAAGAGGAAACATGATCATCTCCTTAGGTGCTGAAAAATCCTTTGACAAAATCTAATATAACTTCATGAAAAAGTCTCAGAGAGAACAGGAATTCATGGCACACACCAAAACATTATAAAAGCAATATGCAGTAATCTAACAGCTACCATCAAATTAAATGGAGATAAATTTGGAGCAATCTCGCTAAAATCAGGGACAAGAGAAGGTGTCCCGCACTCTTCTTATCTATTCAATGTAGTTCTTGAAGTTCTAGTTAGAACAATTAGACAATAAAAGGAGATCAGGGTGAAACAAAATGGAATGGAAGAAGTCAAAGTATCACAATTTGTGAATGATATGATAGTATACATAAACAATCACTGAAATTCTACTAGATAACTAACTCCTACAGCTGATAAGTCACTTCAACTAAGTGTTTGGATATAAAATTAATTCAAACAAATCACTAGCCTACCTTTATACAAATGACAAATAGGAGAAATAGAAAATCACAATAGCCATAAATAACAAAATATATTCAAGTAATGTTAATCAACAACTAAAAGTTTTATATGACAAGAATTTCTTTTTTTTTTCAACTTTTATTAGATATTTTCTTCATTTACATTTCAAGTGTTATCCAGAAAGTTCCCTATACCCTCCCCTCTCCCGGCCCTGCTCCCCTACCCATCCGCTCCCACCCCTTGGCCCTGGCATTCCCCTGTATTGGGGCATATAAAGTCTGCATAAACAAGGGGCCTCTCTTCCCACTGATGGCCAACTAGGCCATCCTCTTCTATATATGCAGGTAGAGACACGAGCCCAGGGGTACTAGTTAGTTCATGGTTATTCTTCTACCTATATGGTTGAAGACCCCTTCAGCTCCTTGGGTACTTTCTCTAGCTCCTTCTTCCTTGGGAACCCTGTGTTCCATCTAATAGCTGACCGTGAGCTTCCACCTCCATGTTTGCCAGGCATTGGTATATTTTCCCCCGAGACAGCTATATCCGGGCCCTTTCAGCACCATCTTGCTATGTTTGGTGACTGATTGTGGGATAGATCCCTGGCAGCCGCAGTCTTTGGGTCCATCCTTTGGATTCAGCTTCACAAATGCTCTCTTTAACTCTTTCAATGTGTGCTTTGTTCTTAATTCTAGGAAGGGGTGACATGTCCACATTTTGATCTTCCTTCTTCTTGAGTATCATGTGTTTAGTAAATTGTATCTTGGGTAGTCTAGGTTTCTGGGCTAATATCCACATATCAGTGAGTACATGTNTCTATAAGTTTCAGTGTCTCTGGTTTTATGTGGAGGTCCTTCAACCACTTAGACTTGACCTTAGTACAAGGAGATAAGAATGGATCAATTCCCAGTCTTCTACATGATAGCTGCCAGTTGTGCCAGCACCATTTGTTGAAAAGGCTGTCTTTTTTCCACTGGATAGTTTTAGCTCCCTTGTCAAAGATCAGGTGACCATTGGTGTGTATGACAATAATTTCTAGTCCCTGAAGAAATTGATAAAAACCTCAGATTTGAAATACCTTCAATTCTCATGGGTTTGTAGGATTAACATATTTAAAATGGCCTTCTTACCAAAAGCTCTCTACAGACTCATCAGCATTAAAAATTCCAATAGAATTCATCACAGACCTGGAAAACATAATTCCCAAAGTCAGATGGAAAACAAAACAAAACAAAAGAAAACAAACAAACAAAAAACAAACAAACATCAGGAAGGCAAAACAATTCTCAACAGAAAACAAACTTCTGGAGAAATCACCATCCCTGATTTAGATCTCAAGCTGTACTGCTAGGGATAGCATACCATGACAGGGACTGCTTCCAGCAGGCCAGGATGGAGATATCTCAGAAGCCTGTGGCAGCTCCTTGGTGTCTGGAACACTGTAATCAGGAGATACAACCCTCCAGGGAACCTGCCATTTGAAATAAGGGTTTGCCTGCAGTATGCCTGGTTAGAGAAATCTCAGTAGTTTGCAGCAGATCTTTGTAAAATGAAAAAACAAACAAACAAACAAACAAAGACACACACACACACACACACACACACACACACACACACACACACACACAAACAGTTGCTCCCATTTCTCCTAACCTTAGTCCTGGATGACTGTTTAGCTTTCATTTGTGTGTGACTGCTTTTCAGTTGGCCTTGGTATGCATAATTATTCTACTATATCTAACTTTCCTATTTCTTTCTCCTGCTCTGGTAAATTATGTGAAACTAGATGTTTCTTAATGTAATGGTTCTTAAACAATTAAAAATTGAGGCATGGGACACAGCACAGCACAGTCCTAATGGCCCAGGTGCATGCCTTGCTCTCTCTTCTTGGAAACAATGTGACAACTGCACAAGAGTAATCACAGATTTATGTTTGACTTTCAAAGAAAGTTTGAAGAAATTATTAAAAAAAAGAGAGAGAGAGCCAACATTGGGAACCTGAGAAAGTAAAAAGTTATTGAAGTTATGAAATAAATTTTGCATAACATTTGAGAATGGTTCCTGGATAAGAACATATAGAATACATAAAATTTTAGTAAAACTAAGTCAAAAATTGGGACTCTTAAGATAGTCATTGTGGCCGGGCGTGGTGGCGCACGCCTTTAATCCCAGCACTCGGGAGGCAGAGGCAGGCGGATTTCTGAGTTCGAGGCCAGCCTGGTCTACAAAGTGAGTTCCAGGACAGCCAGGGCTAAACAGAGAAACCCTGTCTCGAAAAGCCAAAAAAAAAAAAAGAAAAAGAAAAAGAAAAAAAGATAGTCATTGTGTGCAATGTGCAGAAACAGAAAGCTAGTGGAACTACTGAGTTAAGGGTTAATTCGATTCTTTCTGGTCACTGGCTGTCAGCTTTGCCCATGTCATTTATCATTAGAGTGTCACAAGAAAATGTAACTAGTTGAACTTGGAGCTCTGAGTTCTGAAGTACAAAAAGTCAAATGTTAAAATTTAAATAATGATAAGTTTGCTATTATTATTTTAGTCACTGGCCTGGGAAGAGGGAAAGTTTGAAACTTTGGGGAACAATTGTAGTTCTTGATACTTTGTGGGATATGGTTATTCATTTGAATTTGATTTGGCAATGATTATACAATGTCTTTTTTTTCTACCTGCTTTTGGAGAATTAATAAAAGACTGGGTCAAGAAAAGGGTGAGAGAACAAGTGAAGAGCAAGTGCAGTGTGTGTGAGGGTGAGGGTGAGGTGTGCATGAGAGAAGTAGGGAGTGAGCAGAGAGAATGTGGGAGTGTGAAGAACATGTGTGTGTGTGTGTGTGTGTGTGTGTGTGTGTAAGGGTTAGAGATAATGTGAAAAGTGAGTGAATATGTGTATGGAGAGAGTGTGTTTGAGTGAAAGGGGAAAGCACAGTGGTGTATAGGAGTGTGGGAGTGTGAGAAAAGAAAAGAGCAAAGGAGAAAAACAGAGTGTGCAAGAGAATGCAGAGTGTGTGCAACTTTGAACTACAGGTGAGTGAGCAAGAGAGAAAGAGAAGAGAAAAGAAGGGAGGGGGAGGAGAAGGGGGAAGGAGAGGGAGGTGGAGTTGGAGGGGAAGGGGAGGGGGAGGGGGAGAGGGAGGGGGGAGAGAGTGGGAGAAGGAGAGGGAGAGGGAATGAGAGCAACTTTAAGCCTTGAATAATTGCCTGTCAGTTTGTACACAAAAAGTATTCTGTGTCTTTTTATTATGTGCCTTCCAGATATCCCTGCTTTGAGTTGAGAACTCTAATCCTATGTTGAGGCTATAGCCTAACACTGTACTACAGAGGAATAATCATAAAAACAGCATGGTTTTGGTACAGAGACAGGCATAAGGATCAATGAAATAGAACTGAAGGCCCAGCAATAAACCAACATGCATATGGACACAGGATCTTTGGCAAGGAAGCCAAAAACATACAATAAAAAAGAAAGCATCCTCAATAAATGGTACTTGTTCAACTAGAAACTTTTATGAAAATAGTTTCATATTTATCACATTGTAAAAAGCTCAAGTCCAAGTGAGTCAATGACCTGAATATAAATCCAAATCCACGGAGTCTAATAGAAGAAAATTTGGGAAATAGCTTTGAACACATTGGTACAGGGGAAACTTTCCTGAACAGAATACCAGTGATCCAGGCTAAGATCAATAACTGATAAATGGGATCCTCATGAAACTGAAAAGCTTATGTAAATCAAAGGACACTGTCAATAGTGACCAAGCCAGCTCAGTCTCTCTACATGGTCTGGAGAGAGGGAATGAAGATTGAATAGAACAGATAATTAGACAGCACTATGACATGACACCAGACAACTGAAAAGGTTTTGTTTTCTAGTCTGCTTTATGTCATTATAGTTACATACAAAGGATGTGGTCAGTCCTAGGGCATAAACAAAGTAGACAAGGAACAATCAAAGTATAAACAGAGTAGTTAAGGAAAAATAAAGCACAAAGAACATATCCTTCAGCTCTATTCATCTTGAGTCTACTTCATTATCTTAGCCAATATCTTAGAAGGTGACACCAAGAGGTCTCCACAATATGGCAATATCTATAAATTGGGCAAAAATCTTCACTAACCCTACATGTGATAGAGGGCTAATATCCAAATTATACTAAGAACTCAGGAAGTTAGACGCCTCAAAACCAAGTAACCTCATCAAAATGTGGGTACAGAGCTAAAAAGATTATTGACAACAGAGAAATCTTGAATGGCTGAGAAGCACTTAAATGTCCAACATCCTCTGTCATCACGGAAATGCAAATCAAAATCACCCCGAGATTACACCTTACACCAATCAGAATGGCTGAGATCAAAAACTCAAGTGAAAGCACATGCTGGAAAGGATATGGAGAAAAAGGAAAACTCCTCCACTGCTGATAGGATTTCAAACTGGTGGAATATCTATGGAAATCAATCTAGTTGTTTCTCAGAAAATTGGATATAGTTCTTCCTGAAGTCCCACCTATAGCATTCTTGAGCACATATCTAAAAGTTATTTCAACATACTAAATTGAAACATACTCCACTGTGTTCATAGCTGCTTTATTCATAATAGTCAGAAAAAGGAAGTAACCCAGATGTCCCTCAACCAAAGAATGGATAGAGAAAATGCAGTTCAGTTACACAATGGAATATTATTCAGCTATTAAAAATGAGAACATCATGAATTTTGCAGGCAAATGAATAGAACTTAAAAACATCATCTTAGGAAAGGGGATAGCATTTGAAATGCAACTGATGAAAACATCTAATTATAAAAATAATCATCTTA
The DNA here is from genome assembly GCA_902729485.2 of Mus minutoides. Taxonomy (NCBI): domain Eukaryota; kingdom Metazoa; phylum Chordata; class Mammalia; order Rodentia; family Muridae; genus Mus; species Mus minutoides. Next base: position 127,782 of record CACVCL010027020.1, read on the forward strand.
AGTGAGGTAACCCAGACCTAAAGAGACATGCATGACATGTACTCATTGAAAAAGTAGATAGGAGGCAAAAAGTACCAAATGTCCTTGATATAATGTACAGACCATAAGAAGTATAATAAGCAGAAAGGCCCAAGTAAGGATGCTTCAATCCATCTTAGAAGGGGAAAGAAAATAAACATGAGAGGCAGAGTGAAGGAGTGACCTGGGTAGGAAAGGGATTGAGAAGGAAAAAAAGGAGGACAGGATCAGGTATGAGGAGAAGTAGGAAAGAGCTGTAGAGGGCCAGTAGAATGAAGGCAAATAATGATGCTGATGGGGAAGGGGTTTGGGGTTGTTGGTTTGGGAAATCCTCTACAAAGTTCCAGAGACCTGGGATGTGAGAGGCTCCCAGGACTCCATGGGAGTGACCTTAGCTGAAATGACCAACAGTGGAGAGATGGAACCTGAAGAGTAGATAGAAAAGGTCTCTAGTGGAAGGTTGTGATCACCAATCAAAATGGAACAAAGGAAAAGCAATCTTGCAGATGGCCCAACTTGGGATCTGTCCTATAGGTAGACACTATTAAACACTGCACAAATTAAAAATGTATTAAAACTTGAATTGTCTTGTTTTCTTGATAATTACAAGGTTTTAATTCTATGAATACTCTCTTGTTTTATAATAACTACCTATGATTAACATCAATAGAATTATATTTATTATGAGTTTATACATATAAGATTATATGCTATGTTCTTTTGACATAAGAACATGTCAAAACATGGTAGATTTGTTATTGTGATACATATACTTATTATCAACAAACCTTAAACATCTAATGCTATTCAAAATTAATTTACAAAATCAATCATATGTAAGGTACTAACAATTATTCCATTTATTTCTAAGAAATATTTACTTAAGTGTGAAGCCTTCCATCCCTATTTATTCCTTCAACATTAAAAAAAAACTATTGTTTTTAAATTTGCTGGATAACTGGCTCAGTGTTTAAGAGCACAGGCTATTGGAAAGATAGCTCAGCACTTAAGAGCACTGACTGTTCTTCTAGAGGTCCTGAATTCACTTCCCAGCAACCACATCATAGCTTCCAATCATCCGTAACAGGATGCAGTGCCTGCTTTGGATGTGTCTGAATATATATATATATATATATATATATATATATATATATATATATATACACACACACATATATATACATTTATATATAACATGTATATTTATATATAATATATATTATACATTTATATATTATACATTTATATATATTATATATTTATATATTATACATTATATAATTATATATTACATATTTATATATTATATATTAAATATATAATATAGCTTATATATATAATTAAAAAGAAAATGTTACATAAATAATATATTTGTTTATATTCTAGTTTTCTGTCCATCTGTAAATGCATTTCAGCAAGTACTTTTGCCATGTTTATTGATATATATTAAACATAGATACTTTTGTTTAACACAAATTTGAGATCAATAAATATTTGAAAAGAAACCAGAAATACATCATTTTCATTCTAAGAATAGTTAGCATGATTTCTGAGTATGTCACACAAATTTGAAAAAGAGTATCCATCTTCTGACGATTGTTGTTTAGTAATTCTATGTGTCTTCTTTTACAGAGACTGCAGAGTAAGAGTAGACTGCTATTTTTCTATTACTACTATTAAATAAGATGAATACTTGGTTGTTATAAAGAATATTAGAAAAAAATGTCTATTCTTTATTTTCACTTTGACTGAAATTGAACCAAAATACAATGCTGGGAATAGTAAATAGAAAGTAAACAATTAGATATAATTAATTTTCATATCTATTTCAGTGTCTGAGACAGATTATTAGCATTAATGGAACAGAAGAACAATCACATACTCCCATTTACCTCATGCCTGAGGTTTATAAGCAATGGAGTTATTAGACAGACTGTCAGGACAGCTTTTGTCAATCATCTATGTTTCTTATATGCTTGAGTGAACATAAGCTATGAGAAGCTGTCAGGACAGTTTCAGTAAGTTTTCAGTAATTTTGTCTGTTTTAGATGACCCATAATACCAGATATCTATCAATCAGAAGTTCCATTGGAATGACTTACTAAAATGAAGAAGACAATGTGCATATGTGAAGGTCTGCAATTTAAAATTTCACCCAATGTCAATTTAGTTTCAGTATTCTTCTCACACCAAGTTTATGGTTTGTACAAATTGCAGCAGTGGTGTTTTAGCTAGGGTAATGGTGATTGTCTGCCATTAATTCCTCAGAGCGTATCATATTTTCTGAGCACATGTTGTATGGAAGGTCACATTGAATTTATCGATTTACAGTGCTGAAAATAAGCCATCATTACAAAGATTCTATCATAGGGACAGTACACCGATGAATATCAAGAACATTATGTCACAGGGAATATATGTACACCTTTCATAATGTGATAGCTTTTGAACCTATGTGATAACTTCATACAATTTTATACTTTTAAGTTTTAAAATTAAAATAAAAAAAAAAAAAGTTGAGATAATGGACAGGAAACTTTGACCAATCACACTTTCTCAGTGTGTTAGAATCTCTCTATATATTTTGGTAAGAAAAAGAAAGTCTACATTCTTCACTAGGTTTCGAATCCCAGCAGTGACAGCTGTTATTCAAATGATGACTTATAGTGTTCAGGGAGTATCTTCCTGAGAGCTCTTTAGATACTCCATTCTGGTTCCAGTAACAGTTTTTATGCATGATGCCTTCTCTTGGATAATTATTTTTTTCATCAATTCATTCACTTAATATCTTTACTTAGGTCTGAACTGAAAATGTATGGAATTCAAACATGCCATATAAAACCATGCCATGTAATTATCAACAACTGTAAGTCTTATTCCTCCATTTGAAGTATGCAAAGCCTATGGAGGTGAGCTCTCATATGTAAAAACCTGCATTGAATAAATTTTCCTTAATCTTTATTTATTTCAGATCACATTAATCATTGAAGACTTATTGTTTCATTTTGAAAATATACTTTAAAACTCAATAGCTCTGCATATAGAAATATTCAAATGTAAATTTCTAAGTCTCTAATGGGAATAGCATATAAATGTTTCTTTTTCTAAGTCTTCATATATTTTATATGAACTTTTTATATTGCAAATTGCATGTAAACAATGGTTACCTTAATTTCTTTGTCATATATATATATATATATATATATATATATATATATATATATATATATCTGTGTGTGTGTGTGTGTGTGTGTGTGTGTGTGCGTGTGTGTATAGTGAGAGAGTTTTAAAGGAAACCCATCCTCCTGGAACCTTGGCATTCTCATAGCTAGAAAGCCCCATGTTTGTCCTGCAATATCGTGGAGGGTCTTATATGCTTTCTCACAGTATTTTACTACATAAGAGTTAGAAATCTCAGGGCAAGCTTAGCAATACACACACACACACACACACACACACACACACACACACACACACACACACAGAGAAAGAATTTTTGTCTTAACTGGAGTCCACAGCCACACCTGACATGTGTAGTTGAAAAATCCCACTGTAGCAAAGGACTTCTGATGTATGTGGATGAAACTTTGTACAAGTTGTCCACCAACCACACATGTCATGACCAGTTCTTTAAATAGCCAACATTACCTAAATGAAAGAAAGAAATATGAGTATTAGAATGAATTTATATCTTTCTCTGAATAACTTAATTTTCATTTGGAGATTGTCCAAAGAAGAAAATTACAGAAATATATAATGTCATAAGCATTATAATAATTATCATATAAATGAAACAGATTTTATTCATTCATTTTTAGACTATGATGATAAAGGGCTAACTGTAAGCATGTATTCACTGTAATGTCATCACAGGTCCAAGGCATGTCTTCTATTTCACAAAACATTTTAAGTGTTTCTTGAGAACTCTCTTCTAAATTACGAATAGTATTTACATCTTAATAAACCTTTGGTTCATTTTCATTTATAAGGAAATATCTGCAAATGAGAGGGTTTGTGAATTTGCAGCCACCCTAGCCTAGTTTATACAGCAAATTATTTCTAAATAAGTGAAATAATGGATTTACCTTGCATATACAAAGCCCTTGGTTTAATCACCAAATAACTACTAGTATCACTGAAGATGTATACACAGACAGGTTTCATTGTGGTAAATAATATTAATTGATAAACCCCCTAAAATAATAGAATTAAGAATGGTGAAAACCTATTTAAATTTTTTCTACACAGTTACTATTTTCACTACTATATTGTAGGGCTGTGAAAGACAGCCTGGTGTTTAGTTGATCTAAGACTTGAAACTCCAATGACCCTGCATGGGATAACCTTGCAAGGGATGGTAAGCATTTTGCCCTATACTTAGACACCAGGCTCCTGGCATGAGGCTACAGCTCTTCATAGGTTTGTGGCCATCAATCACTTAAAGGCAATGCCTCAAGCCCACCCCTGCCCCCAGGTAGAAGACATGACAACAAGTAGCCTCAAGACAGATCTCCATTATAATGAGGTACCTAAAGGCCTGGGGGCTTAGAAAATAAACTCCCCTTTCCGGACACTCCTCCCTGCAAAAGGTATTTATCCTCAGGCCTGACCTGAGAAAATGGGGTATGGTTTTACTCATCACCACTCTCCACCATGACAATAAATGCCTTAAAACCATGAACTGGCTCTTTTCATTTGGATCTGCCTTGGAGAGCAATGGAACAGGCCTTTGCATAAAGAGCTGCATCTAATCTCTGGCAGAAGGCCTCTCAGTGCTCCCAGCCATGGCTTCCACCAAGCCAAACGGTCCATCTGCTAAATAAACCAAGGACATTCATCCCCATGGGACCCAACCAGAGCTCTGCCCTCTTTTCTCCTTCAGCTCCAGGCTAGATCCAGACTGCTATCCCCCACTCCATTCTCAGTTCTTCCACAGCTCCCACCTGTGCCTGGGTGCCCAAGAGTCTGAGAACTTGACTGCTCTGTGCAGGCCTGGGGTGACCCCAGAACCATCTCCAACAGTTCCAGGGACTTCAGACTGCTCCCCCATCCCCAGTGTGTGTGTGTGTGTGTGGGGGGGGTGACTGTAGCTTCACATAGCTGGACACCAGCTAGGCACCAGCATGGGGTAAGCACAGTCAAAACTCCAGCATTCTGCCTCCTCCAGTATTCTGTCTCATACAGTTATACTCATCATTAGGACAATATTAATTAAAATAAGAAAAAACAATACTTCCTTGATATTTTTTTGCTCTTTTCTCATATATTATATCCTGAACATCATTCCCTCTCCCTTCTCCCTTTCCTGGACCACCTCATGACATTCTCACCCATTTTTATTCCTCCCCCATTTCTATTAAGTATATATAGGTCTCCCATGGATAGCAAACAAACCTAATATATCAAATTGCTGTAAGATAAGACACTATACCTCATATTACAGGTAACAAGTTTTTGAAAATACCTCTATTTAGCCTCTAGGCAAAGAAATAATTTCTAACTTAATTTAAACACGTGAGGGAAAATTGGATAAAACGAGACTTTCCAAATATGATGCCAAGTAAGGAACAGGATTACCACATAGTATGCAAATATGTTCCATTCGTTGAGAAAAGTGGCTTTGATGTGCCTGCCCTGGAAAGTTGAGACCTGCTGTGATTCTGAATACATCTGAGTACATTGGGCCTATAAGAACAAACTATGGATTCTATACCCTTCCACTGTTGTACATTGTTTCACTTAGGATAAACTCAGCATTTCCTAAATATAGATCTCCTGGCCTAGATGGCAAGAGGTAAAAAAACAATAACATACAGAAAAACAAATATCCCTCACAGTTCTTGGAATTTGAGCTTAAAATATAGTGACTTGTGAGACTTTGGTGTTCTTTCCCAGAGGACAGTATTATGAACTTGCATATACCAGGATAGTTTCAGGCTTGTGGTCACTGCTACAACTATATTTCTCATGTTATTGGCTTATCTACTAGGATCCTAATATCCTTTGGCTGTTCCAGTTCTTTTAAGTTCTAATAAAATGTGATTAAAAGTGACACCTCTCAGGTCTAGGTGGTAATCTAACAAACAATAGAAATATCATCCATCTTACTATATCTATGTTCTTACCAAAATCACCAGTCAATTTTATTATAGTGTTTGGCATGTTAACATGAGTTGTGAGTGAGGGTTTACAATGAAATGTCTCAGGAAACCCATTGGATGTTAGGATCATTTGATTTCAAGGCCATAAAGATTTTCTAAACTTTCTTTTTCTTGGGCAGGGCCAGGGGGAGTACATCAGAGTCTAATTTACTCTATACCAAAAGAATAAGCATTAAGTGTATTGCTAAAACTAAAAAAAAAAAAATCACTCATTATAATATTAAATATTAATTGATTGAGATATTGTCATAACTTTACCTTTTCATCTATAGTATGCTTCTTAATCATTATAAGTAGAAGAAACTGTTGACACAGTATTCATATACTACAGACAAACTTAAACAGAATATTTGCATATTGAAGAGGAGTTTTATTAGAAAAAGTAACAAAATATAACATACCATGTATTCTAATGACAAGAAGCAATGCTGAGGAATTTGTGTTTAAGGAAGCAATAGTTATTGTATGTAAAATAAAATCTACACTGAGAGAATAGAACAAAAGGTATATAGCTAGTTTATAGCTATCAATTTCATTGGTGAAGCAAACAACTAATATTCACTGATTACACTTAGAAATATTTTGCTTGAGATTTCTGTTATGTAGAATACCCTTCTTGAGATTTTCTAATAGATACTAAAATGAAAAATAGCATGTGCTTAGACATATATCACCCTTACAAGTATTTTGCTTCCTAAAAATAGATTCAGTATTTATAAAATTTATAATATTTATAAAATTTATAATATAGTGTTTTATGATATTTATATAATACATGGAGAGCAAAACTCACTAAGCATTTTTGAGTACATTAAACAAATGAATAATGGGGTTTTAATTAAATGATTTTGTGGTTTTTCTTTGAATCATAATATATAAGGTTATCAAATATATAACATCAAATATATTTCAAGTCATTTCACTTATTATGAATAATAATTAAACACAAATTATATTATGAATTCCTATAACATATGAATGATTTGAAAGGAATATAAGTATTTTGCAAGCTTTAATTTCCTTAGAAGTTAATTGTCAGTATGATCAGACCACAAATGGAAACTGTGTTTTAGTTTGCATATACTTAAATAATTTGCAAAAAATAATTTCATTTCTAATACTGAATTTTACATTAGACTCATTATTTAATGGAATTATTGAAAAACAAATGAAAAAGGTTAGACATCCTCATGGGACACTGTGTTGAAGTACCTCATGATACCAGTGGAAAAGCCCTAGTGGCACACGTCCAGGCTTATATTGCTAGTGTCAGAGCAGGTTACATGGAATTGATTTTACTGTATTATTTCATAATTTTGGTATCCTTGTTGAACAAAGAAAATACCAGTAAAAAAATATTATCTTTGTCACCTAGCTATGTCAAGTGTTTCTTGCTCAGTTTTGGATATCAAGACTAAACATCAACTCAGGTTTTCATTCTCACATGCAGAAACTTTCTTTCAAAGAAAAACACAAAATAATTTAATTAAAAACTCCATTATTCATTTGTTTAATGTACTTAACTACAATGGGTTTTGCTCTCCATGTATTTTATAAATATTATAAAACACTATATTATAAATTTTATAAATATTATGAATTCTATAAATACTGAATCTATTTTTAGGAAGCAAATTACATGTAAGTGTGATATATGTCTAAGCACATGCTATTTTTTATTTCAGTACATCTGTTAGAAAATCTCAAGAAGGGTATTCTACCTCAGTGAAGTACACTGCTCTCATTTTAATATGAAGTGTGTCTTAAGTTGATAAAAGTACCATTGACTGGTGGAAGTGCTTGTGACAGCACATTTTCTCAAAGATATAACAATAAATAAACAATTGCAAATTCAGCAAAAGCTGTGAAATGACCATGTTTGATAACACAAGCATTCAATATATAGCGAAGACTACAGAGTTCTAAATAGGATGCCTATAATCATACTGTTCTACACAATGCTCTGGGATCACTGTAGAAGGACAGGTGAAAGGATTCCAAGAAGGAGAAGTGTTGTGTACTACAAGGAAACAAATTTTCTCATGTAAACACACCATTTCTCTGACACCAAGTACAAGCTTTAGCCAGGCAAAATCCAGCATGGGCAGAGCTAAGTGGGCACAGTGCCATACCACAGCTGAGGCATCAATAGAAACTAATAGCTACTGAGAGAGGAAGAGTTGACTTTGGTAAAGAGTATGGTGCCTGCTACATTCCATATCTACGGTTATTTAGGAAGCACCAAATGGACGTAACTGGTTTGATCAAGAAACAAACAGAAAGTTTGATGGGTATGGAGGTGAAAGGGTGATCTGGAGAAGTTAAGATGAGAATGAAACCCACTGAAGATTGACTTTGTATACTGAATCAACTTGTCAGCAAGTTCTTGTCAGCATAGTTAAAACAAAGTACAATTTTGAAAAAGGCAACAATCATTTCAATCAATCCAATTCATTGTCAATACCATATTTAGCAGATTTCTAAGGAATTTGAGGAATATATATGTATATGTATATGTATATGTATATGTATATGTATATGTGTGTATATATATATATATATATATATATATATATATATATATATATATATTAATAGTTTGTTCATTACTAATGGACAAAAGGGGAGGAGGGAGAAATAACAGCTTGTGTTTTCCTTCTAGTTATGTTAACCAAAATCCTATTTGTAGTGTCTTACATGTAGGAATAAAGGAAGCCTGTCCCCAGTTGGTATTTTTACTGGACAGTAAAATTATGCGCAGCCAGTGGCTGGACAAGAAAACAGAGTTGGGACTTTTAGGACTCTTGAGCAAGGACAGAGGAAAGAAGAAGGAGCGATTCTACTCAAATGAGGGCTTCGAAGATGGACTATGCCAGAAACGTGCAGGAGGGACAGACAACCAATATGTAAGTAAAATGGGAATGTGGCCCCAGGAGGGCTGCCCAGCAGGATCCAAGGCAGCAAAAATGAAATATAGATTTAGTAAGTATTAACTCAGGAATATTGGAGGGAAGTGTGTGTTAGCCACATGGAATTAGGGAGAGGCCTGGCCATTGAGCTGGTTGGGCTTATTAAAATTAAGGCTGTATATGTGTGTGCTTCACTCCTGAATCCAAAACAATTGGGTGGGTATAGAGAACACAGGAGCATCTTCAAGAGAGTTTTGACCAGGTTAACAATTTACTAGAGCTGGCAGAAGTTAATTTTTGTGAATCTACATCATTGGCTGGGTCCAAGGTGTTGCGAATGTTTCATTTGTATGAAGTCAGGGTGTGTGTATGGGGGGGGGGGGGTCATAAGGCTTATGTGCATGGAGACATGCAGACTCAGAAAGGAGGAAGCAGTCCTAGTCCTTCTTGTCTCAAGATGAGATTTTAAGGTTTGGACATGTGTTTACTTCCCTCCTGCTCTGGACTGGTCCCCCATAGCATATTTTCCTGGACCCACTTCTCCCCTATTTGTTTTATAAAGGGGTGGTGTCATCATAGTCATAAGGATCTATGTTGGGAAAGGTTTGGTGTTGAGCCAGAACCAGATTGTCAGCAATGTTTGAAATACTACTTATCTGCTCCTTTAGAGACTGGATGAAGCAGGGTACCAGGAGGAGTAAGACCCTAATGGCCTGTACAAGGCCAAGAAAACGAAAAGGCTAAATTACCAGAGGGTTTTAGTATCACAGGATAGTGGTAGTAGGAGCATAGTTTGCCTGTGGATCTCACTAGAGGTTTTTGAGCATATATATTTTGTTCCACCAGTCCAAATTTATTGACATACAAAGAGAATTCCTTCCCCAACACAATGCAACTCTCTTCCTGTTCAGCAGCCTTTAAGTCCAGAGTACTCTGGAGAGCAACCCTTGCTAGGTAGGGAACTTACTACAGTCTTCTGAGAAGCTCACCTAGTAACTGACCAAAACAGATGCAAATACTCACCACCAAACATTATTAGACGGAGATAAGGAAGCCTTGTAGAAGAGTTGGGGAAAGGATTGAGGAAGCTGGAGGGGATAGGGAGTCTTCAATAGGGTCAACTAAAGTGGACACTTGGGTACTCCCAGAGACTGAACCACCAACCAAAAATATACAAGGGCTGGACCTAAGGTTCCCACACAAATGCTGCAAATGTACAGCTTGGTCTCAACTGGAGCTGAGGCTTGCCTTGACTCTGTTGCTTACATGTTGATCCTGTCCCCCTATCTGGGAAATCTTGACTGGCTTCAGTGGGAGAGGATGTACCTAGCCCTGCATTGACTTGAAGTGTCAGGATGGATTGGTACCCAGGGTGGGTTCACTCTTCTTAGAGATGAAGTGGAAAGACAGATCAAAGGGGAATGAATGTGAGAGGTAGGAGGAGAGGGGTCTTTGATTGAGATGTAAAGTGAAAATATCTAAGTGGAAGAAAAAAGAGGTGTGTCTTCTCTGTGATTCTCCTAATCAAGACAGCTTATCTCAGGGTCTTCTCAGAAATCTCTCCTGTTTATGCTTGTTTGATGAGGGAAGAATCTACTAATATGATCAGTTTTAGGAACTTCTTGAAGCTTTTGAGTTGTTTTCTTCTTGAAATTAATTAGCTTCCATGTAAGGGTCTATCTCCATTTAGTACATTTTGTTCCTTAATGAGCTTACCTCTTAAGTGGAATATTTTGTCTAGGAGGAAATTGCTGTATAATAATGTCACTTTCAAGTCTACTTCCCATGATGAAATTATATTATACTCCTAAGTAGATATGTGTCTAAGAGATGGAATGTATCTGAGAGTAAGGTACACTTTAACACAGGGAAATTGAGCATACCCATAAGATACCATAATTTATTTTGGTAGCACTAGTGTTTCTTGAGTAGGTGCTTCATAATAAAATAACTGCACTAATAACTGATTAAAGTATAAACAATGAAGTATCACATGAATTTCAGAAACAATGAGTAGATTATGAAGATGTCGACCTCTTATGCACTAAGTACATTTTCATTTCAAATACCTGTTTCTCTCCATGTTATATCAAATTCAAAATAAATTGATAGATTATTAGTTTATCATATTCCATAAGTTAAAAGTTGTTATATCTTAATCCTTGGACATGTGCTTATTATCCATAATCTTTTGCTTTACATAGATATTTCTATATTTTTTTACATAATAACCTATATTTTAAAAGTAATATATTCTTGAATGTAGCAGTAAATCTCAGTTAAATTTAAATAATGTATTTTATTTATTATGCTCTTGAAAATATTTTTCAAAAAAGTTTATAAATTAAATGTTATAAAATTATCATTTTCAAAATTTTATTGATATATTGGAATGTATAATTTTGGATATAAGCACATAAATAATTAAAATTTGCAGCTGGGCATGGTGGCGCACACCTATAATCCCAGCACTTGAGAGGCAGAGGCAGGTGAATTTCTGAGTTCGAGGACAGGCTGGTCTACAGAGTGAGTTCCAGGGCAGCCAGGGCTACAGAGAAACCCTGTCTTGAAAAACCAAAATAAATAAATAAATAAATAAATAAATAAATAAATAAATAAATAAATAAATGAAATTTGCAAATCCTTAATAATAATAGCTTTCCCAGAAGACACATAGAAATATTAATTCAACAAATGTTTATTTATATCTTACAATTCAACATTTATATTATGCATGAAAAACAAAATGTAGTTCATCATAAAAATATGATAAATAAATCACATAATCTCTTATTTCTAGGAATCCCAAGAGTCAGTATTTCCCAAGCACAACCTCAGTGAAGGCGAAATAACTGAGTACAGAGCAAGGAATTTGAGTAAGCTTATTGTAAGTACTTTGAGGCCTGAATGTTAAAATTCTGCTCAACATTTATCACTTAATTTTCTGCTTAACACTTAAGACATGTAAAGTAATCCAGATGGATCTCATGGCATTTCCTCAACTGAAGCTCCTTTCTTTGTGATAACTCCAGCTGTGTCAAGTTGACACAAAACTAGCCAGTACAACTCTTATTTTATTTATTTTAAGAATAAGGGTCATGTCATTTCTAAATACCTTTATATATTCATTATATTATTGTTTGATTAAAATATCAAATGTTTTTATATGATAAAATCGTGTATCATTTATTTTTTAACTCTTTAATATTAACTGTAAAATGATACTAAAAAGTAAGAATTTAGAAGCACTATAAGTACTATAGTTCAGTTGGTAGAATGTTCTCCTAGCAAACATGAAAGCTTTAGGAACCATTCCAAGAATCACATGAAAGCAGAGTGTGGTGATACAAACCTGTATTCCAAACAAGATAATAGAGGCATGAAGATCAAAAGTTCAATGATGGGCCTTGGAAATATGACTCAGTAATTGAGATGACTTGATGCTTTTATAAAGGACTACAGTTCTTTTCCTAGAACCCATGTTGATAGTTCACAATTACCTGTAATTGTACCTCCAGGGGTTTGACACACTTTCCTGGCTATGCATACTCCTAAATGTATATCTTTATAGACTCAAAGATACATACGATAAAATAAATCTTTAAAAGTATTTAAAGTCTACTGATGTATGCCTGATAAATAGGCATAGTATTAAACTGAATACTAATAATTTGTCATTTTTACCATAGATTAATACACTTCTAGTTCTTCATCAAAGAATCTTCCATTTCTAGTAGCTGGTAGATCATTAACACAGAGACCAGCAACTAGTAGAGGCACAGAAAATAAGAGATTATGAAATGTCCAGCCTAAAATGGGATATCTATATAATACTCTTCCTCCCAAGATTCAGAAATGATTCTGTAAGATTGCCCAAAGTAGTCAGAGGTATTGGAGAACTACAGGAAACATTATATTTTGGACACAAGGTGATATGTATGAATTCATGGTAGTTGTAACAATGTTCACAAGACTTGTGCAAACTAAAGTCACATCAAATTCTACCATGGAACCAGGGTGATTATAAAGTTCCACACATCCCTGAGGAACTGTTGGCAAGAGACAGCTGCTAGAAAATTGAGCTTTCATTGACTGCTGACACTGGTCTTCATTGGTTAAAAAGGAAAAAGACAGGAAGTTAGAGCGTAGGGGAAGGTAGATATGGAAACATTTGGAGAAGAAGGTAAATATGACAAAATACACTGTGTGACATTCTCAAAGGAATAAGACACCTTAAAAAAATCAGAGATATTTGAGGACAGCCTTAAGTATTTGAGAACTTCTGTCAAAAGAAAAATTAAGTATGAAAATTTATCTGTACTTCTGAAATATGTTTTGAATAAACACTTAGAAAAATATCTATTATCAAAACTGATACTTTAAATTTGCTATAGTTATCATTTTTTTACTATAAATCATTTTTTCTGAGTTTGACAATGAACTACTACATTGTGTGAATTGTACATTATTTGGAGTTGTTGTTTCTTTTGTATGTATGTATGTATGTATGTATGTATGTATGTATGTATTAATGTTTTGGTTTTGTTTTATGAGACAGGGTTTCTCTGTGTAGCCCTGGCTGTCCTGGAACTCACTCTGTACAACAGCCTAGTCTGAAACTTAGAGATCTGCCTGCCTCTGCCTCCAGAGTGCTGGGATTAAAGGCGTGCGCCAACATGCCCGGCTATTTGGAGTTTTTTTAATCATACAGTTTATTTAAATTTTACTTGTTTTTGTCATTCATGTTCATAGATTAAAAATGAAAGAGACAATATAGAAAACATAACTACTAGAAAATATGTTCATAAAAAGATAATCTATAGAGAAAAGTTATTGTTATTTTCATTCTTTTAGTAATTGCCTTATGAGTATGTATATTTATATGTGACTTACAGTCTAGTGTCAACAACTACATGCAGCTTTGGAGAACCTTGTGCACTTTCCTCACGTAGCTCTTAATACAAGGTGCAAGAGTAGATTAAGGTGTTTGAGTATTGCACTTCTCCTGATAGAACTTCTTACTATATAGACAAGTAACACTTTGATTCAACAAGATAATAATAAAAAAAAAATACATGGAATTTTGAAGTAAAATGCTTGATTTTAAGAGATGACAGAATGGAAATGAGGGTGGACCATGAATGAAGGCCCTCAATCTGCGATGCTTACCCTGCTTTAGCTTCTTATTTATGTATATCATTTCAAACATTTAAAAACATTTTATTTTGCTTGGTTCTTGATATCAATTTGATAGTCAAAAGATTCCTGATATAGTGACATTATGTAATTAATACACTTAAAAATGAATCTTACCTATCTAGTAAAATAGATCTCAAATTATATCACTTTAATAGTTATTTATGAGAGTGAGACCACATATAATTGCTGAAGGAATTATGGATGTTTATGAAGGAATTCATGCAGATGATATTTTGCTTAATAGCTTATTTTTAAGGGACAGATTGGTACTTTACTACCAAAATAGTACCAGAACTCAGAAGACATGCTTGTGTCTAGATCGTCATTAAATATGTACCCCTTAGTCATAATTTTTTTTTAAAAAAAGATTGTATTTATAGGATGCTGGTGAATTGTAGCATTTTACTTTTTTACCAATTTAGATAATCACAATATTCTGGATTTTGATGCATCAAACACCTCTCTCAATATTCTGGCAAATCATATTAGTATAAATTTCTTAAATAAGTATGAATGCAACAAAGTGATATTTCCTAGAATATTCAATGCAGTTATGTAACATTATTTGTATTACAGGATTTTCCTAACTCTTTTGTGTTTTTATCATGGTGCTGTATCCTTACATAATCCTCATAGTGAAACTTAAATTTTTCTCATTTTGTCTCTCTCTCTCTTTCTCTCTCTCTCTCTCTCTCTCTCTGTCTCTCTCTCTGTCTTTCTCTCTCTCTCCCTCTCTCTCTCTCCTTCTCTCTCTCTCCCTCTCTCTCTCCCTCTCTCTCTCTCCCTCTCTCTCTCTCTCCCTCTCCCTCTTTCTCTCTCTCTCTGTCTCTCTCTCTCTGTCTGTCTCTCTCTCTCTCTCCTTTCTTTATACACTACAGAGTTTATCCCCTCCCACCCGTCCACCCTCCGACTGTTCCACATCCCATACCCCCTTCCCACCCCCTGTCTCCACAAGGATGTCACTACCCCCCACCCTTTACCCAACGAGACCTCTAAACTTCCCTGGGGTCTCCAGTCTCCTGAGGTGTGTTCTGACTCTGCAGCTTTCTAATCTGTATGTGTTGGGGGCCTCTTATCAGCTGGTGTATGCTGCCTGGTTTGTGGTCCAATTTTTGACAGATCTCGTAGGTCCAGGTGGTTTGAGACCCCCTAAGGAAAATATTTAAATATTTCTGACATTCTTAACAAAGTTTCCAGTTCTTTCCTATTAACAATGTTCTGAAATATGTAGATATTTCATACTCTTTGAATTGACTTCTTTGCATAATATCATGATGTTGCTCTCTATAAAATATGTATACTTAGATATACCTAGTTAAGAAAAGTCCATAGAGAGCATTGTACTCCATCATCACACTTTTAAGCAGGCATCAAGTCCAACACTGCTCTATTTTAATGTTGGTGTTGTGAAATCCATGTAACACCAATATAGTCTCACAGTTTTGACTGTTCCCATGTCAAGACAGGGAAAGCTATATCACAGAAACTGTGACTAAAATACACTAGAGAGGAAATTAGAGCTGGTCAGCACTGAGTCACAGACTAATATAGAGCAGAAGGTAGAATCTCTGGCTAAAAGATGCCTCAGTATGGCAAAGCTTTTTTAAATTATTGACCTTTTTTTAAATTATTGAAAACAGCAGTGTTTCCACCATTTTCTACAAACCCATGTTCATAAAATTAGAAAAAAAATCTAATTTCTTTAGTTTTTCATCTTTTACCTTATATTTTACAGTTGTTGCATTTTGATATTTCTATTGTTTAACTATATTATTTTAGTTCACGAACACATGAATACAAGTGTATGAGTTCTTTTCTTCTGGGGCTAACCAAGGAAGATGAAGACTGAAGTTTTAAGATAATGAGAAAAACATCAAGAGATGGAAAGATGTCTCATTCACATAGACTACTGCAAAAAAAAAAAAAATGGGTCTATCACTGAAAGCATTCTATACACTCAATAAGATCCCACATAAATGTTAATGAAATTCTCCACAGTACAAGTAAAATAATCCCCAAATGCCTATTGTAGTAGAAAAGACTCTGAATAGCCATGCAAAGGTTTTACTATAATAAATAATGGAGGCCTCAAAATACCTGATTTCAGATTATATGACAGAGCTTCAGTGAAAAACATAAACAAAAGCAGACAAACAAACACACAAAAACCTGCATTTGGTGCAAAAACAGACATAAAGGCAAATGGAAATGAAGACTCCCAATAATACCAAGTCACATTTATATCTACCTCAGGAGTGTGTATATGGTGTGTGTGTGTGTGTGTGTGTGTGTGTGTGTGTGTGTGTGTGTTTGTGTAAGACAAGGAGAAACCTTGATTTCTACCCTTAGTGATATTATGTACTTGGCTTTTGTTTGTTTTGCTATGCTCTTGAGACATGGTCTTTCATTTGGTCTTAAATTAAACACTTGTGCTTGGCTACCTGGACAGAACGTCTTAGAGACATATTGGTTCTAAGTCTCTAGCTCTTGATTTATAAATCATACCGTCATGCCAAATTTTATTTTTTTTAATGGCTTCAAGAGAAATGTACTGACATTTACAAAGCTAGCATATTTCAGACAGAGCTTCTTCAAGCCCCTAATTTTTGACAATATGAAAATAAATGGAAAATATATTTACAAAAGTCTACCACTTCAACAAATGTTGTTGGTTAAAGAAATTCTCTATATGTATAAGTGGAAAATAGAGTCATATTTCTGACCCTATACAAAATTCAAAATGGATCAAAAGCATTAATGTCAGACCTACATCTTGAGAGTGCTAGATAAATCAGAAGGGGAAAAATCTGTAGATACATTCATGGGCAAGGACTTTCAGATCACTACTCCAATACTATACTTAATAATCCTTTGAAATGACATAAATACTAAAATGAAGTTTAAAAGGACCTTAACTACAAAGGAAACTATAAGCAGAGTTAAAATACAGCCTAAAGAACAAAAAAAATCTTTTCCAAACTATACCTCATGCAAGAGTTAATATTTAAAATATAAAATAATCTCAAAAAAAACCACACACGAATGCAAGCAAATATTTTTATCAAAAAATATACTGAGCTAATGGATAGTTCACTAAAGAAGAAATAAAAAAGAGCCACAAAATACGTGAAAAATTGGCAACATCTTTAGCAGAAGGAAAATACAGAGTAAATCTGCTTTGAGACTCCATCTCACCTCAATAGGAATCAATAGCAAGACACAGAGGTGTTGATAAAAATGTGTGAGTGAAAGAAATCTCTTTCCAATATAGACACCAATGGGGAGTTTTTTTCAAATGAACTAAAGATGTATTTCTCCAACAACCTAGCTAAAAAGATTCCTCGTTGTTACTCTGTGGCTTAAAAACTGTATTGAAATTTTTATTTAAAATCTGTTTCTTGTTCTAAATTAAAATCAAGAAACTCAACCAGCTTAAATCCTTATCAATAGTTGAATATGCAAACATATGTGTATACTTATATAAGTATTTTTTGCAGAGTGCAATTTATTCACTAATGATGAAAAATAAAATCATGTCATTTGCAGAAAAAAATGTATATGCTAGTAAATTGCTATGTGAACTGAATTAAGACAGATTAAGAAAAACAAAACCAAAAAATTTTCTTTATTGTTCAGAATCTCAAGTTAAATATTTAAGCAATGTGTGTGTGTGTGTGTGTGTGTGTGTGTGTGTGTGTGTGTGTATTATTGTATGTGATGGTGTGCGACTATGTGCTATGTATTTCATGAATCTAGATAGAGGTTCATACATGGAGAGAACAATATTTAAATAAAACATAATTCGTGTGATATAGAACAAAAATAATGAAGTACATGTAGTAAGAAACTAGGAGGAAGATATCTATGGGAGGAAAAACGCTAGCAAAATGAGACAAATCCATTAATGATGGCTTGAATTAGAAGGAACAATTAAATAAAAGTAATGATATCACATGTATGAAAATACCATAGTGAAATCCTTTAATTTTCTTATAACTTTAATAAAGAAATTTAGTTGTTCCACTTACTCCATATTAATGGAATCCTCTTAAATCCTATTTTGAACATTCTGAAGATACAAAGGAAATTCTTCAAATTTGGGTGAATTTCTTTGGATATTTTATAGAGTACAACATTGAAAGTTTGTGTTTACCTTGTTGTATGAGATAGTTGTATTCTAGTCAAAGTTCAACATAAACTCCATTTGTCTCCATTTAATGACCAGGACTGATTAAAGAAAAAAAAAAGTCATAAGGTACCAGATTTAGGAATAGACCATGTGTCTCAGAAACTATCACATAATTTTCCAGCTCTAGGAAAAAGAACATACAATACAGAGCAAGGTCATAAAACTCTTTCCCAAAGAACAGGCTGAGGATAGCCACAAAAATGGTGAAATACCTTATCCGAATGGGCCTCCTGTGCTTTTCATCATGTGGTTGAATGATAATGACATAGGAATGCAGACCACTTAGCACCTGTGAGCCCCCTAGCACCCACCAATGAAATTTTAGATTATATAATCCTTCTAGAAAGTCCCCCAGTTCCCTATAAGAAGGTCTGCATGCCTTTGTCTGGATTTCAAAGAATGGTTGACTCCTGCATAGTGGTTGTTTCTGCAGATTAAACACGCCCTGCTTTGCATATGATCTGAGTCTGGGGTCTTTAGTGATTTTTGGACCCTTACAATAGCTATATACAAATGTAATTTTGAAATTTATATTAAAATTTATTATAACTAGGTGATACCAGATTTGATATTTGCAATAAAATGTTACAAAAAAATGACCCTAAAAATTAGAATAAAAATAAATAAATAAATAAATTGCTAAGACTGGGTATCTGTCTGTTGGGTAAATGTTACAATCTACCTGGTATATACTTACATATGTTCACAGCAAACAGTTTAGACAGAAAGAGAGAGAGAGAGAGAATGGAAGAAACCTTTAAATAGAAATAAAATAGCGATAATCACTGAAATTAAAGTGAAAATACCAGCCCTAGGTAATTACCTAAACTGTTATGAATGCATGCAATTGAATGGAAATGTATGTTGTATGTGAAAGAATAAGAAGACAGCTAACTCAATATTTATGCATTTGGGAAAATGGTCAAGCTAACACTAACCGCAAAATACAAGAAACAAAGTTACCGAAAAGAAAAAGACAAAGACAGAAAATTTGAAAATAAGACTGAATCATGGGCTGTTACAGTGTGCTCAAGAATTCCTTGTGTGAAAGTCTTGGACTTTTTACAGGTGTGGAACCCACATGAGTAAACTGAGAGTATATCTTCCTTATAATATTTTTTTAATTTCATAAAACATTTTCTGGGTGGCTATCACCTATAGTTTCAGTCAAACGATTATCTCTTTCTCAAGGAGGCAGGTGGATAGAGTCAAAAGAAAAAGATTCAGCAATTTTGGATGATTTTTTTCTTTTCTTTTCTTTTCTTCTTTCTTTCTTTCTTTTTCTTTCTTTCTTTCTTTTTTTTTTTTTTTTTTTTTTTTTTTTTTTTTTTTTTTTTTTTTTTTTTTTTTTTTTTTTTTTTTTTTTTTTTTTTTTTTTTTTTTTATTTTTTGAGACAGGGTTTCTCTGTATAGCTGTCCTGGAACTCACTCTGTATATCAGGCTGGCCTCGAACTCAGAAATCTGCCTGCCTCTGTCTCCCGAGTGCTGGGATTCAAGGTATGCGCCACCACGCCCTGCTTGGATGATGTTTTAAATGAATGTCTAAATCATTATTTTTTAATACCGATGATTTTGATTTACAAAAAGCTTGAAAGAGACATCTATCTACACGTCTTAGTGATATAACTGTTTTTCAGTGTTATTTTACTTTCTAACTGTGAAGGAGATGAAGTGTAGTATTTATAATGATGTGAGGATAGGAGTTTATATTAAGCATGGAACTAGAGCATGTAACAGACTTATTATAATGATGATGCTTGGTGATGCCAATACTAGATCTCACATGATATTATTGGGTGGTCTGAATAGAATATACAGAAATATGTGGACACAATTCATATAAAGATTTGTAAATTTTTTCTCCTAAACAATCATCGTTGACCTTAGGTGTAATTAGTGATTTTGATTATTTTTTAATTTGATTAGGTTATTTAGAAAACCAGATACATTTTTCTAGAGTCTCACACTTTGACAATAAAATAAGGCTTCAAGAGAATCTTTGTGGACATCATAGCTATAAATTATGTCTAAAAAATTGTAGAGGGGCACTGGTAAATGGATTCATGACTGTATTACATGAGCTAACCAGCTTAAAATATTTCCTCACCAAAAAACATATGAATTTAAAATTGTCTACAGTAAGTTCAGTGATTGCCTATTAGATGGAACTGAAGAAGAGAGCTGTTTAACAATTGTCCTTTCCATCACAATATTATTGATAGGAAAACCTGGCATCAACACCCAGAACTCACAAAACACAGTTCCTGGATGGAAAAGGCCCATCAACATGGAATTTTGAATTCTATTGTACCTTGGCAAAACTCAAATTATCAATATACTTTGAAAATTCCTTGGCAGAATGCAAAAGATAATCCTTTGTCTTAACTGTGCTGTCTCAGCCAAAATTATTTAAAAACTGTAGTCAATAAAAATAAAGAACCCTGGAATCAATGCACATTCAGTAATATGTGTTAAAATCAAGTATCTACATGTGTGTATACATAAATGAATAAAAATATTTCAGATTTGATGCACTGGAAATTTATTTAGTTAAACTTTAGAAATTAATAAGTCATTATTTAATTGTTTGTGACTGTAGACTTTTCAATAGTGTTTACAATACATCAGGTATACTTATCCTAAAAATCAGAATAATGAATAGCTATATACATATATTTAATAACTATGGTGCATAGGTACACAGAGCTTTACTTTTGTTGCATGTTACAAAGGCACATAATTTTTGTATAATACAAATTAATAAATTTAAATTTTGTATATTTAAATATGAAAGCATAAATTGTATAGCACATACTTTCTGGCATCAATAAGCTACTATTTTTGATATACTTTATCTACTGCTGTATTTTCATGGGTTGGATAAAAAGATGTGCATACACCCCAAATTTTTCATTTCTTAATTGTTATTTCTGAAATTTAAGGCCATTTTCTCATAAGTATACTAACATTTACATATTCAAGTTTCAGAATAATTTTATAGAAATTATTTACTTTCTAAACAATCTTTACATTAATTTAGCATTTCTCTTCTTTGATGCAAATGTAATTTTAATGAAATATAATATTCACAAGTAACATGTAATCACACACTGATTTTATAATAAAATAAAAATTTTATAACTATTTTTAATTATATGAATTAATGAAGGAATATAATTTTCATAAGTAAGCCAAAGGAAATTTAAAAATATATATTTTTAGATGGTGTTTTCTCATTAGTAATGTATTTGATTCATAAATAAAAGTCCAGAATTAAAAAGCAGCTAGAAGAACTACACATACAGTGAAGGACTTTTCTCCTTTTAGTAACTTTTGTCCCTGCTTTAAATTGATCATTTGTTTGCTGGACTAATCTCCAAGCAGGGGGCATGTCCTCTCCACTTGCACAACTCTCTTACATAAGTAGCCTTGTTCTCATCTCAAGTGAGTACTTCCTTTTGTTTGTTCCTAGGAAAAAATACAAAACATAAAAAATAAGACAGAGGTAGGGAGGGAAGAGAAGAAAAGGAGATAGAGAGAGAGAGAGAGAGAGAGGGAGAGAGAGAGAGAGAGATTTGGATCATACTATTTGTTTAGCTGTCTCCATTTTAACCTCAGACTAAGAACGGACATCAGAATGCCCTTATGGTACTTTAAACAAAAGGCTCAGTGTTCATGATTTTACTTGGAGAACCGAAAATAGCATTGAGTAAGCACTGACATACTGACATGTTGTGCTACTAAAAGCCCAGCATCCCTTAATCAGAGCACAGTAATCCATGGAGATTCTGCTGAGAAGCCTGTAAAAGCAAATCAGCTCTTTTCTTCCTTTTCTCATGTAACTGCTAAGAAGCTGCAGATTCAGTTTCTGAAGTCCTAAGATTTAAACCGGACAAGGTAAGACTGTGAGGATCCTGGGTAGATTGAAATGTACAACTCATTAGAATTTACTAGATAGATTCAACAAGTAGTTGAAAAATGTGGGCTAGTTGGTATTTCATAAAGAAAAGCAATCTAGAAATAATTGAAGTCAGTACGAGTTTCTGATGTTTCCTAAAACAAGTATACATGAAAAATTCTATTTTCCTAGCAGAAATTGATAAAAATTTGTTCAAATATTAGACTATAAATATATATTTCTTTGACAATGGATAAGACCAGTTTATATTTAAAATTCTCTTGAATTTGTTTTTTATCATTATGAACTATGGATAATGAATTTTTATTCCTTCAAATTATGAGATATATACATCTTTATAACATAATTGTGAATTATAACAATTTATTTTTTGATAAATAATTTTCAGAATGGAAACTGCTCACATATTAATATCATTGCTTTGTGAAGCTAACAGTTAAAGTCAGATAATTTTTTATTTATTTCTACTTTTCATAATTTGTGAATATTAAACTTTCTATTTTATTTAAAATTATTGTCAAAATTTAAAGTACTAAGTAATTAAATAATAGTAGGTCTCTAATAAAGACAAATATGAAGTAGGACAAGTAGATACGTATTTGCCAAGAAATATGTGCAAAGACACACACACACACACACACACACACACACACACACATACACACACACATACATCAAATTATATACTACAAAAAGGATAATAAACACAAGAAATTGTTAAAAATAAAAATTTTTAAAATAAAAAATTTAAGAGACAAATATAATTCATCCACTTTAATTTTGTAATCAAATTTGCCTATCACTTTTAATAAAACCCTAAGTTAGTTGCAAAAATGATTCATTGAGAATTTTACTTACATTTACTCAATGGCTAAGAGTATTATACATTTTTAAATTTTCAGTTGATTACTGGTCATTTGTATTTCTATGTTTAAGAAGTGTTTAATATGTTAATTTGTTACCTTATTAAATTTAGCATTCAATCTTTTATTTAGTCTATTCTATTTATGAATTAATTTTCAGATAGACACCTGGAAAACATTTTCTTGATTCTAAGAGCTGGTGTTTTACTATTTTGTTTGTATTGCAGAAGCTTTGTGACTGGATGGTTTCAGTTGTTAGCATTTGTTGATTCATCCTCAGCTACACTAATCTAGTAAAGAGTCTTTGACAATGTCTATATCTTTAACTGTTTCCATTATTTTGGTGAGGAATTTCAAACTCTTAGATTTTTACATTAACAGTGATGTAACTTGTTTGTTTTTGTAAACGTTTCTATTTTCATTTTCTACATATATTCTACATATTTCTAAGGACCTTATTCCAAAGATAGCTGCCTTTTAAAATAATTTATGTATTTGTCTTATTTTTTAAGGGCATTGGAAAACTATTCAAGCTCTTTTCTGGGTTTACTACTTCCTTGGCCTGTATGCCATTTGGTCTCTTTTTTTTGCTCCTATTTCCATATTACTGTAATGTCGCAGTTGCTTGTAATTTTGAAAAACAAAACAAAACAAACAAACAAACAAACAAACAAAAAAACCAAAAACATGCTACCACCTTTCCCCAAGCACAGCCTGAACTCTGACCTCTCTCCCAGTTTAGCTCCACCAGCCTCACTCCCAATTTACCCATTCCTCCCTGTTAGCTTTGCCAAGTCATCATCAACTTCACTGTCGGCTCTTTCTCCTGTCATTCCTAGCTCTGAGGAAGAAAACCTAATTTAGTAAAGACAGCTTTACTAATTTAGAACTTGCCAGATAACACAAATGCTGCGCAGTCTCCCGCCCTGACCTTACCAGCTAGCCTATTTCACCCATAGGCTGATGGCGGAGGCCAATGGTTCTGGTGGCCAGAAGACCTCATACGACTGTGCATCTTTCTAGTTCCAAAGCCTAAAAGTTTCTGGGAAGCCAGAAGACCTCCCTCCTCTAACCCTGAGTCTGCTCTTCCTCCTCTTTCTTTCACTCAGCAATTGGCTTCTGCCTTTTTAGTGACACAATCTAGAACCAATTAGGGAATCAGCACCTGCCTCTACAGGCCCCTATAGTAGTATTTGATCTCAAGAATTATGGTATTTTAAGCATTTTGCTGGTGAGGCCGTTGATTATGTGAGATTATTTCCTGTTATTTTTGAGACCCTTAATTTATTTCCAAACCCCATAAAAAAAAAAAAAAAAAACTTATGTTAAAATAGGAGAAATTTCTTTTATTTATACTTTATTTCATTATGTATAGTTCAATTTTGAGTGTAATATGTTAAATGTTTATTAATATTCAATTTTAAAATAAATATTACTTGTTAGTATGTTATAAATGCACA